>JAJIBD010024450.1:0-235263 GCA_021461705.1 Cryptotis parvus
CCCTGTATATATCCACTAGCTCTCTTTTTTTCCATTTCTTCCTTCAGGTCCAATATTTCCTTGGTGAGTTTCAGTCTTGTTGATCTATCCATCGTTGATAGAGCAGTGTTGAAGTCTCCAACTATTATTGTGCTACTGTTAATGTCTTCTTTGAGGTCTCTTAGCAGTTGTTTTATGTATTTTGCTGGCCCCTCATTGGGTGCATATATGTTTAGTAGTGTAATTTCTTCCTGGTGTACATACCCCTTAATTAATAAGAAAGTGGCCTTTGTTGTCCCTTCTAACCTTTTTAAGCCTGAAGTCTATATTATCTGATACTACTATGGGCCACCAGCCTTTTGGAGGAGTTGTTTGCATGGAGAATGGTCTTCCAACCTTTGACTCTGAGTCTGTGTTTGTTCTGCTTATTCAGATGCGTTTCTTTGTAGACAGCAGAATGTTGGGTTCAATTTTTAATCCATTTTGTCACTCTGTGTCTCTTAATTGGTGCATTTAGACCATTGACATTGAGAGAGATTATTGTTATTTGATTTTGTGACCATCTTTCTTTTTTGTGTTTGTTGTGCTTATGGGTTTGGTCCTGAGAGAGTAGACCCTTCAGTCCTTCTTTAAAGTTGGTTTTGAGTCCATGAAGTTCCTGAGTTGTTGCTTATCCATGAAGTTGTGTATCTTTCCTTCATATCTGAATGTGAGCCTGGCCGGATAAAGAATTCTCGGTGAAGCCTGCAGTTCATTGAGCCTTTTCGCAATATCCCACCATTGTTTTTCGGGCTCGGAGTGTTTCATCAGAGAAGTCTGCTGTAAATCTTAGAGATGTTCCTTTGTATGTGATTTCCTTCTTTGATCTTGCTGCTTTCAGTATTCTATCCCTATCTATAGTTTTGTCATTTTTATTAAGATGTGTCTTGGAGTATTCTTGTTGGGGTTTCTTTTTTTAGCTGGTATTCTACGGGCCTCTTGGATCTTGGAGGCAAGCTTTCTTTAGTTCCGGGAACTTTTCAGCAATGATGGCTTTGACAGTTTTCTTCTTCATCAGGGTTTTCTTCTTGCCCTTCTGGGACCCCAATGATCCATATTATTAAACAGAATTTAAAATTTGGGAAAAATTAGAAGAACAGAATTTAAAATTCAAAGAAAAAATTAGAGGAACAGGATTTCAAATTTGAGGAAAAAATTAGAAGAACAGGAAAGTAAAATTATTAAACAGGATTTAAAATTTGAAGTAAAGTTTTGAAGAGCAGAAAAAGGATATCAGTAAAATCAGCACTATCTTAGAGGGAGAAATCGACAAACAGAGAGTTAGAATAGATGGACAGAAAGAGGAGGTTTGGAAGTTACACATAAGATTGAAAGAACAAAAGGAAGAAACATGTACGAAACTTGAAATATTAAACCAAGAAATGGATGTGTTGAGCAGGGAGATCTCTGATTTAATAACTTATCAATCAGGACCTGGTGCATACCCAATACTGAAGCGTGAACCAACTAAAAGCCATTGACAAACACGCCCCAAGGCTGTAGACTTGAAAAAGGTGTATACATTCCCAGGGGAAAAAAATCTAAAAAAGAATTCTAATGTGGCTGATAACTTAGAGGAGGAACAGGAAAACCCAGAGGAGGCAAATTCCCAAGCTGAAAATCTCCCCAGAGTTAATACCCTCAAAGGGGAAGATGCTCCTCTGGCAGATACTACAAGCTCTGATGAGGAAGAACAGGAGGAACAGGTTAGCTCGTTCCGGGCCCCGTGAGCCTTGCAGTTCCTGTGGTTGTGAATCTAATAATAATCAAAGAGCAAAGTGCAGCAATCTTTCTCATGACCAATCTAAAAGATAGAGTAAAACCGATTCATGAAGACTTAAAAATTGAGTCAATAACCCCGTTTGGGAAGGCTTGCGACAAGTTTGGAATATCAAGTCCTTATTCTTTAAAATATTTAGCTGATTAGAGCCAAAATAATCCAGTGGGTATTGGCGAACTTTGAAATGGTAGCCCCATACTTGTTGAACCAATCACAGTTCATGCAATGGCAAATGTGGTATACAGATGGGGTTAACATGAATATTGACACTTTAAGAGAAAAAGAATCTGGCCATAATATAACTTTTGCCATGCTAAAAGGTGAAGGTGAATTGCAAAAAAAAAGAAAAACAAGCGACATTACCTGAACCTATTTTAAAATTTGTTCGGGAGACAGCATTAAAAGCGTGGGAAAAAGTAGGTTCCGACCCAGAATTTCTAGGTAGCTATACAAAAATTTACCAGGGTCGTAATGAACCATACTTTGATTTTGTTGGGAGATTAAGTGAAACAATCCAAAGACAGGTTCAAGACCCAACCACTCAAGAAATCCTAAAACGAACCTTAGCATATGAGAATGCTAATCAAAATTGTCGAGCAATACTATATAATATTAAGGATAAGGAAGACCTCATGGGATATCTAAAGGCCTGTAGAAATGTCGGTTTGGCCTCCCATGGGACACAGAATGCTATAGAGGCTTATCCATACAGCAGGAGGATCAGGAGAGGGATGAAATGTCAAACAGCTTCAGGGGAGAAACAATAAACTTCAAAGGATAAACAGTGATCTGAGAAACTATGCTAATAATCGCAACTCCACCCCTCCGAGGGCCCCACCTGGACCATGCCCAAGGTGCAAAAGGGAAAACATTGGGCCAGAGGCTGTAGGTCTTGGAGGCGAAGTCAGCCTCAGGCTTCATCTGGACAGATAACCTGCTTTAGCTGCAGAAAGAAGGGACACACCCGTAGAGATTGCCCATCTTCTAAAACTATCAATACAGGGCAACATCCTAATAATTTCTTTATGGGAAATGTTACATGGACCCCCTCCCAGGTTCCACAAGAGCCACAGGCTCAAATAACATCTAAGCCTCCCCCAAATGCGGGGAAACTGGGTGGGGCCCAGCCTCAGGCCCAGCTGAATCCAGGGGCACTCTCGTTCATTCCACCTGCCCAGTATCCTTCGAATCAGAATCCACAGAATTACAGTCAATAAATACTCTCTGGCCTACCCCATCAGGCAATGGCAGTCTCGACATTCTCTGCCCTAAGACTGTCACAATATACCCAAGTCAAGACCCCTACATGCTAAAAACAGGGATAAAAGGACCTGCTCCCTCAGGTAGTATGGGTTTAATTCAGGGGAGCGATTGGCTTGAAATTTAAGGGAATTAAGGTGCATTTCAGACTTCTAGATCCTGAATCTCTACTGTCAATATCTGTGCCAACTAAATGGACTTTTAAAAAAGGGAACCACTTGCTAAACTATTATTATTTTTGAGGATCCGTCCTAGTTAGTCCAAACACCCTAGAACTGGTGGCTTAAACAGTACCAACCCTTCTGCCAACTTTATTGTTGGTTATACAGGCACACAGAACCAAGCCCACCAGCCACCTGCTAACTATCTAGTTGGGTACACTACCAGAATTTCTCAGGCCAAGCGGCCGGTTATACCATCGAAATTTATAAAAGGAAATTCAAAGGCATGTTGGATACAGGGGCAGACATATCCATAATCTCCACCAAGTATTGTCCCTCTAACTGGGCCCTAAAGAAAGTGTTCCATAGCCTGAGCGGGGTAGGCAATATCTCCTCCTCTCTTCTCCGACAGAGTGCGAGATGGCTGCCGTGTATTGGCCCTGAAGGGAATGTAGCCATGGTCCAGCCTTATATAGCCCCTATGCCTTTAACTTTATGGGGTGGGGACATGCTGGAGCAGTGGGGGGGCAGTAATTCACATACCTATCCACCCAGATGATCGGATAAGGGGTTGCATTTTCAGGCCCTTCCATTCATCATAAAGGTCCTTTACGTAGGTTTCAATGGACAGTATTGCCCCAAGGGATGACTAATTCACCTACGGTGTGTCAACACTTTGTTGATGAGGTTTTTGCGACCCATTCATGCTAAATTTCCTGGTGCATCCATCATCCACTACATGGATGATATCCTGCTAGCTTGTGATAATTCCAGAGATCTTCAGAATTTATATAATGAGGTAATGGCAGTTTTATCAGAGGCTGGCTTACAAGTAACTCAGAAAAAATCCAGATGCAGCCTCCATATGAATATTTGGGTTATGCTCTTGACCGCACTATAGTGCGTCCTCAAAAAAATCTCCATTAGTCAAAAAAGGGCTCAAAACCTTAAATGATTTTCAAAAACTGCTGGGGGATATCAACTGGGTGTGCCCCTCCCTTGGTATTCCTAACTGTGAGCTCAGTAACCTGTTCCACACCCTTGAAGGTGATCCTGCTTTAAATAGCCCAAGGCAGCTAACTCCTAAAGCTCAGAAGGAATTAGACTTTTTCATGGATTGGCTTCAAAAATCTTACCTGTCCAGATTTAATCCCGGAGAAAAGATATGGTTATTGGTCTTCAACACTCCCGAGTCTCCAACTGCTGCTATAGCCCAATATCTGGACTCTTAGAATGGGTTTACTTACAGAAGAAGCAGAATCGTACTGCTACACCTTACCTTGAGATGTTAGCTAACCTTATAATTAAGGGATGATCAAGAACCCAAGTATTACTTGGACATGATCCCCATGTAATTGTACTACCTGACCCTAAAAAGAAATTGAAGCTGTTTTGCCAGTCAGTGAAATTCTTCAGAGAGCTTTAGCAGATTTTTCAGGAGAAATATCTTATCATTACCCAGCTGGAAAAACCTGGGAATTTCTGAAAAGGACACCTTTTGTAATTTCCACCATTGTCCGCTCCTCTCCCATTCCTGATGCTCCAGTGTATTATATTGATGGTTCCTCATCAGGAAGGGATGGAATTGCAGGTCCTTCATTGACCACTTCTGTTCATACAAATTATAAATCTGCCCAACAAGTCGAACTCGCCACCCTGATACATTTACTATCCCATGTATCTGGCCCATGTAATGTGGTGAGTGATTCTGCATATGTAGTTGGTTTATTTCCTGAAATTGTCACTGCTTCTTTAAATGCCCATAATCCTATAATTCAGGAGCTACTCCATAAACTACAAGATCGCCTCCGATATAGAACATTCCCTATATACATCTCCCACACCCGTTCTCACAGCCGACTCCCGGGCCGATGGTTCGAGGAAATGAAGCAGCAGATCTCTTGGCAGCACCAGTATTTAAATCAGCTGAGGAAGAGCACCATACTCTACATACAAATGCCCCCCGCCTTCATGTACACCATGGCATCCCATGGGAGACAAGCTAGACAAATTGTCCAGACTGTCCTGTCTGTGCTCCTTTACATTGTACATCTCATGTGGCGGAGCAAATCCCTCAAGGTTTACAAACAAACCAATTGTGGCAGATGGATATAACTCATACTAACTTATTTCCCAACAAACCTTTCCTTCATGTGGTCATTGATAGATATTCCCCGGTTCATATGGGCTCTTCCTATGACTTCTGAAAGAGCTAAATCTGTTTGTTCATTTTTTACTCCAGTGCTTCTCCGTCATGTGTATTCCCCATACCATAAACACAGATAATGGTCCTGTTTACACCAAGCAAAACCTTCAAATCCTTTTGCGAGGAATGGCAAATCAAACATATTACAGGAATTCCATATAATCCACAACGACAAGGAATAGTTGAGCGTGCCCACAGAACGCTTTAAAACTCAGTTATTTAAGCAACGAAAACAAGTATGCCTCCAATGGATTCTTTATCTTTAACATTATTCACCTTAAACTTCTTAAATATACCTCAAGGAGATCCCTATACAGTGGCTGAATGTCACTTTCAAGAAGATATGCAAACTCAAAAAACAGTCAATTCACCTATCTGGGTGAAAATTGATGATAAATGGATTGCAGGTCACCTCCTCATTCGGGGAAGAGGTTATGCTTTCATTTCTACACAAGATAACCCTGCCAAGAAACTCCTGGGTTCCTCTGCGACTTGTTAAGACTAGAATTCTCCAAGAATCAGAAAACAACTAATTCTTTCAATATAAAGTCTTAAATTTTAAATTGCAAGTTGCTGTTTAAACCTCCTGGATTGGTTCATTTTAATAACGATCTTGTTTTGCAGTCTGTGATCATGGTTCATGTCCAATATCTTGCCTTACAGCCTAAATGTTTTCTTTCTTATAAAAAAAAAAGGGTGGGAAAATGGGTGGACTCTGAACATAGTGCCTCAATGTCCATATGTTTCAAGGATTAATGTTAGATTTCCTTTTTAATGTTTTGCTCACAGGTATTTGCAGGGAAAAGAACTTGGCTGCTGCAGATTCCTTCTATGTTGCTCGAGGCTTTGGACTCTGATCACAGTGCTCATTACAAAGAAGTTTGCTAAATCAATGAAAAATTGTTCTTCTAATGATTCTGTTCACAGGATAAGATATTGGAATGCAGTAAACCTGTGCCACAGTGCTCAATACTCCGAGACTCCTAAAACAGTGCTCACAAAAATTTAATAATTTGCAAAAATAATTTTTCCCAATGCTCTATTCACAGGAAAAGACACTTTCTCACCATCATTTGCCGGGCTTTATATTCATGAAGCGCTTGACTCGTTACCATTTGTCACCCTAGATGGGTCACATATACAGCTGTAAGATATTGATCGATCAAATGTATGTGTACGTGTGTGTGCATGTGGTGGCCACCATTATGTTTGTGATTAATGTTGTGTCTATGTTATGTCTCAACTACTACCTTCTCAATTTCTGACCACTACAAACCTCTATTACATTCATCAGCTCCACTGCTGATCCACTAGATTTATCAATTTTAAAATCATCAATTCTCATACTTATTTCACTGCTCCACTCATGTTGGAGCTTCTTTATGTTCTTCTCTCCATCCCAGACTTGGATCCCTGCAAAGCCTTAAAATCTCTACTTGTGACTAACCTTGAAAAGTGTTTTTTTCTCGCCTAAAATTAAGCTACAGGTACAGTTACCGGTGCCAGTGTCCACTTGCTAAAGAAGCCCTGCAAGACGCCCACACCAATGTTCCTAACACCTGTTCCAGCGCTCAAGTCTCCTGTTCCAGAGTTCGAGCACCCTTCTTGGAAGTCTTCTTCTCCTTTTACAAAGCCTTTGCCACGTGGTGGCCGCCATCTTGGCCTGACGTGGCTGGGATTCCTAGCCTGGAATCCTAGGCACCGGGCTTTTCCTTTTGCTGATTTGTATGCCTGAACCTGTGATAAGTAAAGCCTTTTAAAACTGCATCGGATTCCTGAGTTTTCATCCATTCCTCGCCGGCCTCAGAGGTAGAAGAAAACTCGCTTCCCGGCACTGTCGGGGGCCCCGGCAGAACGCACAACACATGATAACCTCTAAATGTATGTATTGCAATCCACAATGTGTTAGTGAAAGAAGAAAAAGAGAAAGAGAGAAAGAAAAACAGAAGAGATAAAGAACCTACCATAGAGGCAAGCTAGGAAGGGGCAGGAAATGGGGCATTGGTGGTGGGAACAGGGTACTGGGTGGAGGCATGGATGCTGGAACACTGTATGACTGAAACCTAAACATGAATATTTTGTAATTGTATATCTCATGGTGGTATAATAAAATAAATTTTAAAAAAAAAAAAAAAACAGGTCCTTGGTTATTGTAAATGTTTAGATTCCAGCATAAGAAAAACACTTGAATTGTCAATATTTTTAAAAACATGAGGAAATTTTTTGATATTATTTAGTGGCTTTTGTACCTGTTATTTGTAAAATAGCCTAACTTCTAATTAAATTTAACTCCACCTTGCAAGGTAAAGCTCTACACTTTTCTTGCTAAGATTTTATCTCACTTCTGCTTTCAGCTCTAGCTCCCTACCCTTAACAGTGCTGGAGCTAGAGAGAATTTGAGTATCAAGCCCTTTAACCTAATTCTCTTTGTGCTCACTCTCGCAAGGGGCCTTTCAGCTTGTCATAATTAATAGCCTTACTGACACACTTCTTCCCAGTTAAAGAGTTTATCATATGATCTCGCATATTCCTGCTTCCTCTGCTTTGATAATCCCATTTCTTTTGCTTCTTGTACAAATATCTAACTGCAAGAGTATACCAATGTGAGCTACCATTGCCAGTTATGTTGATCATTCCCAAGCTTATACTTAGGTCATGTGGCATTATGAAGAATAGTAACTACACTTCCTTTTAGCTCATCTAGCTGCAAGTTCTTCCTATAAGCAACCTGGATGGGAAGTAAAGAACCTAAAACATGATGGTTCCTTGGAAATATTTTCCTCTGAAGAGGTCTTTAATCTGTCTCAGGTCTTCTCCAGAGGGCCATCAAACCCATCTGAAGTCCTGAAGGATCTTTAACCACTCCTCAAAGGCTTTCTTTGAAGACCCTCTAACCCCTTTTTACATTGGTCTTTCCTGAGGGGCCTCTAAAGCCTTTCTACTTTGCCTATTCCCAAGGACCCTCTAATGCCTTTTTTAAGTCCCAAAGGGCCTTCAACCCCTTCTCACCTGGTCCTCTCGCAAGGGACTATAAGCCCCTGTATTTTGCCCTCTCCCAAGAAGCACTTTTTTAGTTCAATATTTAAAGAGAGTTTTATGTTCTTCTCTAGGAGAAGAAGCAAATAGTCAAAGTTAGTGAATCATATAATCAAGTCTAGTGTTTCTAGTCAGGGTTTCTCAATACATGACATATATTCCAGGGCCAACAAGTGAAATAGAAGAAGTGGGGACAGATGATGGGAAATGGAGACCAAAAAGAAAGATCAGAAGAGGATCACAGCAAGAACAATGAAAGTTGAGAAACACTGTTCTGTGTGATTAATATTATCACTTAGTTCTTTTGGATAAGTCACTAAGATGAAATATTTATTCAGAAAATATTCTTCAGTTAAAATATTCTTCAGTTAAAATTAGAGTTAAACACAATCTGTTAAAGTATTTCAGTAGATATAAGAGCCTACAATTTGTGCCTTTTGAGGAGCTGCAAAAGACCTTTTTGGATTCTCAGTTTCTTCATTGCTATCACTCTTAGGTTCAACCCCCACCCTATCCCCACCCCCGCCCAGTTCCTTGTCTAAAGCCAATACCCTGTCCTGAAAAGAAAGATTAGAGTGCAAAAAAAAATTCTAGTAGGTCAGTTATTTTATAACTGAAAATTGAGTCTCTTCTAGCAAAACAAAGAAGTACAACTCTGCTTGGTGCTGACAAAAGAAAAAGAGGGAAGCAACTTGGTGCACATTCTGCCTCTAGAAATAGGCCATAACATATTCACAAACATGCACATTTGGACTCTATTAATATGTCATTATCATTCTTTCTTGGAGAGCAATACGGGTCTTTCATTTTGATTTGTCTCTTATAATTCCTCAGCCAGTGATCTTTGAAAAATGGGATCAGGCCATTTTATTTCCTACTTAAGCAACTTCCATATTCTTGAAATAAACCAACTTTTCTTCTTGGCCTCCAAGCCTAGTCTACTTACTCAAGTCTTTGATCCTTTTCACAAGAAAACTCTCCCAGTTTTCTTACAAAGGCCATTTTTATTTTACCTGCCTTTCAGTATAATTTGATTTTGTTCTCCAGTTCTTTGGAAACTGATTATTTCTATTTTTCCAGATTTTAATTTTTATTTCACCACTTCAGGCCCATCACTCTTTTTTATAATTCTGTATTATAACACAGTTTTGCAGTTTCTTGACAGCATTTCCCACCATATAATATTTTCTAATTATTATTTTATTTTTTTCCCCATGGGATGTCAAAAGATCACGTGGCCTCCCACCTAAAAGATGGTCAGACTTCTTCGCCAAGACCCTGAACAAACAGTTTGAAGTTCTTCGTATTCCTGAAGCAACCAGATGCCATTGGGCTACACTGGCACATGATAGGGTCAAATGGAAATGTTACTGGCGCCCGCTCGAGCAAGTTGATGTATAACGGGATGTCAAGTGATTAAGTGATTTTATTTTCTTTATTAAAATACCATGAACATGGACACTTATTTGTAGTTTTACTTCTAACCTTCCCTACTAAAGTGAAATCTAATATTGCATTGTCTTGAATATTTAAAAAGGTAATGAATGAAACCATATAAAATCATCAGCATCTCTGAGTAGCTCAAGATTTATTTAATGAGTAATGCACTTATCCATTTAAGCCAATTTTGAACTTCTCTAGTATATCACTTATTGGTTTTTGAAATCTATCATGATACAAACTGGTTTTAGTAAGCAGTCTTCTATGGAAAGATGTTTAGTCTATCACCAGTGCTCTTCTAATTAGACTGATTCTGTGGTAGTTTATCTATGATAACTTACTACAGACCTATTACACTACAGGCAAGTTAATATAAGATACATGTCAAAGAGGGCACTCATGAAATCATTATTTCTACTCTTCATATATAATTTTTTCTGTGCCGATTTTAAGTATGTTATATAATATATGTTATTTCTAGATATAATATTTTCATTAAAGTATAATATATATCACCTTTTAATTAAAATTGGTCTTACTTGATGCCAGAGAAAGTCCAGTAGATGTGGAACTTGCTTGTACATGTCAGATCTAAGTTCAATATTTCATCCCACAATACATAAAGTACATACTTTGATCCCTGTCAGGAGTGACTGATGAACACACAAAGCTAGAATTAATCCCTAAGTACTGCTGAGCATTTCTAAAAATATATATATGCATATATATTTTGAAAAGTATGCATATATGTATACACATTTATTTGTGTATCTATGTATCTACATAGATAGATGGATATTTATATCTATATAGAATTATTTATATAGATAGATGATAGATAGATACACATCACAAAACATTTTTAACTAGATTCCTTTTAGAATCTCTAATCTCTACTTGTGGTCTTTCAATAACCTATGGCAGAGTTCTAGAACACCTCAGTACTGGCAGCAATTACCATGCTATTTTTTTTTATGTCACTCTCCTTCCTATTTCTAAATTTGTTTCAAATCACAATTTTCTTTGTGTCAGGTCACTGTTCTATCTTAGTCTCTTCAGTCTGCTGTCACATAATGTTTCAGACTAGGTAGCTCCCAAACAACAGAACTTTTTGTTTCCCAAGAAAGCGGAAAGTCTGATTTCATATTGCCAGCTTGGTTGGATGAAAAAAAGAAATCTCTTGAACAAATGGTCTTGGGAAAATGAAGCAGCTACTTACAAAACCTGAAACTGAATCATCAGCACGATACACAAAAATTGCCCACCGTGAATTAAAATTTTTTATTGCTTTTTGGGTCACAACCAGTGATGCTCAGGGGTTACTCCAGGCTCTAGCTCAGGAACTACTCCTAGCGCTGCTCAGGGAACCATATGGGATGCCGGGAACTGAACCCAGGTCCACTGAGTGCAAGGTAAATGCCCTCCCTGCTGAGCTATCCCTCCAGCCCCTGAATTTAAATTTTCATGTAACATCTGAAAGCACAAAATACATTTGAAAAGGTATGTATGATCTATTTTACATCATCAGCCTTACTGATGTATTTGGGGACCCAAAATCAATGACAAAAGGCACATTAGTAGATATATCAAACTAACAAACTTCTACACAGTAAGAGTAATTATCATCAAACTAAAAGACACACTATTGAAGGGAAGATTATATTTCCAAATTATAAAGACTGACGAGCATAATATATAAAAAATATAAAGAAATCATCAACTTTATATAATCTACTTATCCCACTTTTGGATATTAGCCAAAAATGAAAAAGCACTAATTCAATGAGATTTATGCACCTATATATAAATCAGAACATTGCCTAGATAACTAAGAACTGGAATATATATGTGATCTTGAATACAAAAAGATAAAAAATTATTACGTTTTATAAAAAGTTAGAAATTATACATGGAATTATTTGCACTAGAGAGAAGTTTTGATAAATGTAAATATGCAGTATTAAAATATGGCTGCAAAAATTAAGTGCAGTCCAGATATGCCATTTTATTAATCTTCAAAGTACATGATGCAGATATTACAGTGAACTCTGGTGTTACATGTACACGTTTAAAATGCTTGTAAATCTAATTATCTGCATGAGAAGCCTCTCTTTCCAGTAAACCATCTATAGCAGTAAAACTTGATCTCTTGAAGTTTTTGCGAATTTTTCATTCGGTTAAATTCAAAACTCTAAACTTCAGTTAACACCATGGGTCCCATACAAAATGCCACTAGTAATACTATAAGTGCTCCCAGAAAGCAAATAAAGTCATAACATTATTAGAAAAAGTTGAATTGCTTGATGTGTACCATAGACAATATTGATGTAGGTCTGACAGACAATTCACCTTGTAAACAGATGATGTACTTTTACAGTATGCAGTTCTATGTACTGTATAGAGAGTACATACAATGCTGTAAATATAGTTTCTCTCCTGAGTGATTTTTCTGGCAACATTTTATTTTTCTTTCTTCTTTTGGTTGGGTTCTGTAGGTGATACTATGTGGGAGGTTCAAGGCTGCTTTAGCAAGTAAGGGCAGCCGCTCCTCGGTCAGGGCTACTCACTGCTATCGTCAGGGGCCATGAGATGATGGAAGAGAATGAAGATGCTTGGAAGTGCCAAACATATGCTTTGCTTCTTGGGACACATTCCTAGTCCCAATGGCCATTTACTTTCTCTAACTTACTTTGTCATGGAACTCAGTTTATAATGCATACAGTGTTCAAAATACGGGGTAAGCAACTCTACTACCAGTAAGGCTTTCAGCCAATACCAACCTATTAAATGCTGCTTTTGAGATCAATTTTTTTTAGCTTTCAGTTTTCAATGATTCTAATTGGGATGCTTCTAATTCTGCATACTTCAAAGGTTAAAAATATATATAATATATACATATATTTACAAAGGTTAAACTTTGTTATAAATAGCCATAATATTTTAAATCAAAATTTGCTTCCTACATCATTGTCAAGATATTCTTTACATCTCACTCATCTGTGATTTTTAATGAGTCATTGTTGGGTGATGCCTTACTTAGTTTCCAGCTACATTTAGCTTGCAGTTCCTCTCAGATATGCTAGGGAGGCTTTGAATCAGCTCTGGGTGCCTGAGTGATGCATTTCAATAGAGCTATTTACCTATTTTCATCTCTAGATAGCCCAGTCCACAATGGGCCAGGATGGGAAGTTTTGGAAAATTTCTATCTATAAAATAAGCTGCAAGAAGAGAGAACACCTCTCTTTTGCCATTTTGACTTCCCTTGGTGTTTTTTTTTTAAATTTTTTATTTTTACAATTACAAAGATATACAATTAAAAAGTTCATATTTGGGTTTTGGTCATACAGTGTTCCAGAACCCATCCCGCCACCAGTGCCCATCTCCCACCACCAACATCCCCGGTTCCCTCCCCCTCCCCCAGCCCTCCCCCCCATAGCAGGTTCTTTATTTCTTTCCCTTTCTCTCCCTTTCTCTTTTCCTTCCCTCCAGACTATGGATTACAGAACATACATTAAAGGGTTGTCATGTGTATCTTTTTGCCTCTATTTAATGCTCAGTTCTAGGTTGGCATTAGTACCCTCGACAATTGTTAGCACACTGTTCCATCTTCTGTCCTACCTAGCCTCTGACTCCCACACGTTTGTGATAATTTCCACCTTTGACAAGACCTCCTGATATATGTTTCACTTGACCTTGGATATTGGTATCATAATATGTACATATATATTTATGTTATGCAAATAAATGCAGTCATTCTGTATCTGTCTCTCTCCTGGCTAATTTCATGGAAGCAACCAGAGTGCCCGAAAATCGATGACTGGATAAAGAAGCTTTGGTACATCTACACAATGGAATACCATGCAGCTGTTAGGAAAAAATGAAGTTATAAAATTTGCCTATAAATGGATGGACATGGAGAAGATTATGTTGAGTGAAATTTCCCTTGGTGTTTTGCTTCTCCGTCCTCTCCTTTCTCAGTTGGGCCTCAACACATGGTGGCAGCCATCTTGGCCTACACGTGGCTGGGGCCTAGCTGAGAACCCAGAGTCCGGAGTTTTCCCTGCTCTTGGATTGTATATCGGAACCTGTGATATTAAAGCCCTTTTAAAACTGCACCGATTCCTGAGTTTTCATCCATTCCCCGCTGGCTTCGGAGGTAGAAGGGTACTCGCTTCCTCGTTTTGTTAGGGTCCCCAGCAGCTCCTGACAGGTAACCTTAATCATTTGTACAGCATAAATAAAATTTGATCCATGACAGAGCCTGGCAAGCTACCCGTGGTGTATTCAATATGCCAAAAACAGTAACAATAGTGGACCTCATTCCCAACGAATGGAGACGTTACTGGTGCCTGCTCAAGCAAATCGATAAACAACGGGAAGACACATGATACAAGTGATATAAAATTTGATACATACATGTATGTGTTATTTATTTTTATTTCTAGTTATTCTATTGTGCATACAATGTTATGTTATGCAAATAAATAAATAATGTTATGTTATGCAAATAAATGCAGTCATTCTGTATCTGTCTCTCTCCTGGCTAATTTCATGGAAGCAACCAGAGTGCCCGAAAATCGATGACTGGATAAAGAAGCTTTGGTACATCTACACAATGGAATATGTAGATGTACCAAAGCTTTTTATCCATTTATCCATTTATTTGCAAATAACATTTATTTGCTTTTAGTTCACATACCCTGATTACATGGGTACCTGTTTGTAGTTGTGTCTCTATGTGTCTCTATTAAAACGTTCTTGCAAAATACCTTAGTCAATGCACAGGTGACCATTACATGCTTCCTCACTGGGAAACTATGGTTAGGGGCCCTTCTGTTAAACATTTGTTCTAACCCTTACTGATGGAATGTAAATGTAATTACTATTTTCATTGAAAAAAATTTAACAAGGTATGTAACTTTTGGGCATCCTTTTTTTTCTTTTTGGATCACACCCGGCAATGCTCAGGGGTCACTCCTGGTTCTTTGCTCAGGAATTACTCCTGGTGGTGCTTGGGGGACCATATGGGATGCCAGGGATTGAACCCAGGTTGGCTGCATGCAAGGCAAATGCCCTACCTGCTGTGCTATTGCTCCAGCCACATATTTTTATTTTGGGACTTTGTATTATAAACATTCAATTTTAAATCATGTTTTACTTTTTGACTTTCTTTTATTCTTTTCATCTTTTCTTCTCTTTCTTTCTTTTTGAGTTCTTTGTTGCCAATCCAACTGTACTTTTTTTTTTAAATATGAGTTC
Source organism: Cryptotis parvus (assembly GCA_021461705.1). NCBI lineage: Eukaryota > Metazoa > Chordata > Mammalia > Eulipotyphla > Soricidae > Cryptotis > Cryptotis parvus. Next base: position 15,161 of record JAJIBD010024450.1, read on the forward strand.
CTACTCTGAATGTCTTTTCAATGCCTCTTTCATTTGGGGAAGTAATACAAGTTATGAGAAGTCCAAGGTTTATTCCAATTTATTTCCTTTTAAGTGTATATGATTGTTGGAGCTGTGGCTTGACACCTTTTCTGTTGCTACATATTAAAATTATTTTTCCTTCATAGTTGCATCTGTCCCATTCTATTTGAGGATGTTTAGTTACTCTTTTGTTAAATCATTTTACTCTTTTTTTTTAATTAACTTAAATTCCTTTTTCCTCTCTGTCTTTCTTGGAGACTTATTCAATCTCTTTACAAATTTATAATGATTTAACCATGCTAAAATGTTGAATAATTATGAAAATTAAATTTTTCCTTATTTAATTTTACATTTAACTTTTAATTAGATTTTTTAAAGTCTCCATTTCTCTGTCATAATTTGCTATGATCATATTACTTTCTTGTATGTCTATATAAGCTGTTTCAATGCCTATTAAAATAGCTCTAGTATCTGGATTTCCTGTAGAACTGTTTGTATTGTTGCTTTTCTTTTCTCTAAAACTTTTGCTAAGTCCTTATGTTGTCTTCATTTGAGGTGATGGTTGGGCCACAACCACGGGTGCTGAAAGCTACTCTGAGTTTTGTGCACTGGGTTTGTGCCCGTGGTGCTCTCAGTATCATGCAATGTCTGGATCAAAAGGAATTGTTGTCTAGAAAGTAAGCACTGTAATTCAGGTACTCTTTCTTGTTTTATTTTATTTTAATAATTTAATATCAGCTATTTTAACTGACAGTGACGGAATGGTTTGAGGCTCTTTATGTTTCTGGAGCGGGATGATGCCCTTGGGTTATATCACATGTGACACAGGACATATGGAGACGTTGCTGGTGCCCTCTTGAGCAAATCAATCATCTATCACTGTAGTGATACAGTGACAGATATATATATTTAATGTACCATATGATATTTTACTTAAAGAACATCTTGTTTTAGTCTGCCAGTCAAACTGAGTATATATTACTAGAAATCTATCTCAGCTCTACCCTGTGTTTTCTAATCTACAGCTTATTATTATTGCTATGTTTTATCACAGTTGGAAACATGTGTTTATTAACCAAGTCCTGCCTTATTGGTAGTTTCTCAGCAGAAAATTGAATCTGAACAGAACTACAAGCTGCCAAATACTTTCAGTTTATCATCTGATCATCCATCCATATTTTTGAATTGGGCAATTTCCTAATAGTTGAGGACATTGGGTTTGACATGCAGAGGGTGCTTCTTTTTTGAAGCTTGCTACTTTCATCCTTTCAACTCTTTGGCCCCTTTGTATTGCATTTCACACACAATCATCATACACTGTTTTACAGTGTCCAAAGATTGGTTTATAGCCTTTCATTACGTCATTGTCACGTGGTATAATTCTACTCATCAAGCCAATTTAAAGGTAAATAGCACAGCAGTGTACTCAACAGTGGCATATGGATGCACATCTGTCTCCTAATGCACTGCCAACAGGGAATCTAGAATTTATGGCAACCTGAATGAATTGTCCGTAAGTATAATCAAACTGTTTCAAGTCTACTTCCTTCATTTCTACAATGAGCACAAGGTGAGTGGGGATCACTGATGTGCTCAAAATGTTACTGCCCTGTTTATTGACTGTCATGCATGTAGAGGGGAGAGGGGCAGAGAGAGAAAAAGACAGAGACAGAGAGAGAGTTTTATTTTTGTCTAGAGAGTGGTGTCCACGGCTTATTTCTGGCACTGCAATCTTTGGTCACTCCTAGTAGGCCTCTAGGGAATGTATGCGGAGTAGGGGATCAAGCCTGGTCCAACACAGCAAGGCAAGTGGCCTACCCACTGTGCTATGTCTCCAGAACCCAAGAGTTGGGATCTTATACTACACTAAATAGTTAACAGACGCCTTAAAGCAGACAGGAATTTTGAATGCATTAGATGGATCTGAAGATGATTCACTATGAGAGAGCAACAAAGTTAAACACATCTTATTCAGTGGTGCTGAGGACAGCACATCAGGTAACAAAGCCAATGATAGTAATGTGTTACAGAATCTTTGGACAGAGAATAGGGTTTTTTAAGTCTATACTTAGACACAACACAGAAGTATGTGATAGTTTGACTATCTTGCACAAATCAATAAAAATATGTCAGTTTTTCTTCAGGTTAAAAAATGTTAAACTGTCATACACACAAAGGTGGTGTGTATTGTTATATATTATTTCATTTGAACTTATATTCAAGAGTATTCAATGCATCCTAGTAGCAAAGATAATTTCCTAATAAGTGATTTTTTAAGTAATAACAGCACAATTTTAAAAAGCTTCAAGTAATGGTTGTATCCTACTACATTATTTTTTCATAAAGGCCATAAAATCTGCAAGGTTCATGTAGTAATGCTAACTTTATAATCTTTAAACAGATTTTAAAAATATATTTTTGTTTTCTTCTTGGGCCTTTCTATTTCTCCTAGTGAGTGGTTTTTGTAGTAAGAAACAAAACACCTATGGTCTCCATATAATTCTTTATCCAACCATCCAAAACTTTGAAACTGCTTTAAGTAAGATGCAAAGTAGAACAGGTCTTACAAATAAATTCAATAAGAAAAAAAAAGGAAAATATTGTCTTTGATTGATTGTAATCGCATGCATCTTATTTTACATTTTATTTCTGCTTGTTGTGGAGGCCTCGTCCAGATATACTGGGGTGGGGAAATGGAGTAATATTCCCCTTGATGCTGAGGGGCCCAGGTTGTAACAACTATCCTAGCACTCAGCCCCTCACCAGATAAGACATAAATTCTACAGCTGCAACACCATTCAGTTTGTTATTTGCTACCCATTAAGAATTTTATATTAGAAGTCTAGAACAATTGCTGGAAGGACATACTGCATTAGAGTTTGCATAATCTATCTGTTTCTTGGTCACTGATCTTAGCACAATGACATTGATTTTTTTTCTACTCACATAAATTTTATTTCATTAATATGCTAAATATTGATTTTGCATAGTTTTCAAAGTAGATCATTCAAGACAAAAGCTGTTAGTGTAAAATATTAATCATCTATACTTTTTAACTTTATGTATTTTGAATATTAAAATGACATCAATTTATTAATTTTTCTTTCTCTCAATTCATCTATTTTGCCATAGAAGTTACTAGGTACTGATGCAATTGGCTTGAGATGTTTTGATAATTTTAGAAGGTAGCTCTAAAGGCTATTTTTCTTTTCACCTCAAAAAATATGTGAAGTATTAAAGGTGATTTTATTTTAAAATTTTTAATTTCTTTTTACCCTCTATTATATATTACCCTTATCATAGCATCTAAATCATTAATCATTTAGCAAATTGAGAACAAGGTCTATGTAATAAAACTATGTAAGAAATTAAATTACTGTAAGAAATGTATGGCTATAAATTACTGATGCAGAAAAAATCTTAAGAGGCATTAATTGATTATATTCTTTGGTCTAAACATTGTACTAAGATTTTGAAAGTCAAAGATGAAAAATATATACTCTTGGACTCAAGTGCCTCACTGCCCAGCAGTTGTAAATTCAAAAAATACTAGTATATAATATCGAAAGAGAGGACTTTTGAAGCTACTTTATGATAAATATTAAGGAGTATTTATTGAAAATAACTGATTTTGAAAATAGTAGAAAATTGAAATTTGCTCAAAGATAATAAGATAGAAATATGCCTTTTTAGAGTATACAATCAACAGTTATGAAGTACAAGTTATTTTGTTCTTTTCCCTTTTTTTGTGGTCTCAGTCAGTAGTACTGATGGTATATGTCTTGCTCTGTGCTCAGGTATTCCTCCTTTGGTGTTCAGGGGAACATATTCCATTATTAATATTGAACAAAGGTTCTATGTGCATTGACAATTCTCTAATCCTTGTACAATCTTTCTGACCTGGCAATGTTTTCTTGCATTTATAGTTGTTGCTAACGAATTACTGATTATTATATGTATGTTCATAAACCCCCAAATGGCTTTATCCTTGATTTTTAGTGATTTCTGATAAACAGTATCGTAAGCAAGATAGTAAATACTATTTCAGAGATTTGTTTCAGAAGATATAGAGAAAAATGTAATAAATATATAGAAAAAAATTAATAAAGATATAATCACTTGAATCACTTGAATCCCGTTATTCATCGATTTGCTCAAGCGGGCACCAGTAACATTTCCATTGGACCCTATCACGTGCCAATGTAGCCCAATGGCATCTGGTTGATTCAGGAATAAAAGTTTATTATATTTTTTCTTTATATCTTTATTGTTTTTTCAAAAATAAAGATATAAAGAAAAATATAATAAACTTAGTTGATAAAGCTATATATAGAGCTTATCAATCTCTATATAGATTGGTTTATTTGTGAAATTATTAATAATAAGTATCATTAGCATAAACTATAATAATAATAATGATGACAATTTTTATCTTAATTCTGATTGACTTAAAGTGTAATCTCATCACGACACAGTGCTGTGACATAGGCATTATTTCTTAATATCACCTAGGAAAATTTTTAAAATGTTAGAAGAGTTCTTAAATAGCAAAGTACAGGAAAATTGCTAAGTAGCAAAGTCAAAATTCATTTTTGGACTTCCCCTTTGAAGCAAAAGTTTATAGCATAAAACTTATAGATAAGGTGTTGGGATCTCTTTTGAACATTAAAGTTTTGAAAAAGGCTTAAACACCTTAGACTGTAAAGAAAATGTCTTATATTTTTATCTGAACTTATTGACAATGGTTCAACACTAATGTTAAATTATATAAATAATTTAAACATTTGAGATATGCATGATTTACTTTTGAGACCTGCAATTATTTGTGCAGAGAAAGGTTAAGGTAAGTATAGAAATATGAATAAGAAATATCTTATAACTGGAGAACTGAAAGAGAAAAATTGATATCTGTGATGAAAATGTTTCAGGTATTTGGAATATTGCTGATGATGTGGTGCCACAGAAAGGCTAACAAGTGGGAAATGCTAACTATAACATTTTGCTTTATTTGCAGTCAGCTTTTCAACTGTCCTAAGTGAAAAAGGATATTCCTCTTACCACCAAAAAGCTTCCAGAATTTTAAAAAAGCAGCTTTCTTGCTAACTAAAACAGAGATTCTACAAAACTGAAATATACTGCCAATGTTTGGGCTAAATATTACCTTGCAGAACTTAGTTGATAAAGCTATAAAGAATATAAGAAAGTTTATTTCCAGGTATAACTTAATACTTTTGTGACGTTTCTAAGAGTTCTGGTAGTTGACTAGCTTTTACTTTTATCAATTAAAACTGTTTGGGGTGGAAAAAATAGTACAGTGGGTACTTACAGTGACCTTGCAAGTCACCCACCTATAATTCAATTCCTGACACTGTATATGGTTCCCTGAGCACTGCTAGGAATGACCCCCTGAGCACAATCTAGGAGTAATCCCTAACATATTCAGATATGGCCCAAACTCTCCCCACTGCAACGAAAGTCTCAGTTAAGATATTGAAATAATGAAATACTTGATAAAAAAGTCATAGACAATTTCAGTAGAACCAGATAAAATATTTAAATACTTATTTCTCTTGACTTTTCCTAGATTCTTTATATGCACTTGTCAGACATACCATTCATGGAGTTTCATTTATTTTGAGGTTAAGAAATATTTATGTTTCATTTATGTTGAGATTCAGATTTTCATTTATGTTGAGGTTTACTTAGTTTGTTAGAACTTACAAACTGAGTTCTAAATTACAAACTAAGTTCTAACTTAATAAATTTACTAAGTAAACTACTTTACTAAGTAAACTAAGCTTACTTAGTTTCTAACTAAGTAAGTTCTAACAAAATCTACTCTGTGGTATGGAGAATAGAGATATTGCAATATCAATTGTTCAGAGAATGCTGGGGTGATCCGCCATCAGAAAACAGGGACTGTGATTCCCTATGGAGGGAGACTCCATATAAAATTGTTTTGTTTCCATGCCACAGCTTCATCAAAATTCAGAGACTTACGAGGTGTAGAATAATCACTTGATCACTTGATCACTTGTCATCACTTTATTCATCGATTTGCTTGAGAGGGCACCAGTAACATTTCCATTTGACCCTATCATGTGCCAGTGTGGCCCAATGGCATCTGGTTGCTTCAGGAATACGAAAAGCCTCAAACTGTTCGTTTAGGGTCTTGACAAAGAAGTGGGTGGCCATGTGATCTTTTGACATCCCGTGGGATCCAGTTAGTAACGGCTCTAGTCCAGCGGTTGTCTCGAAATTGCATTACATGTCCAGTTCATCTGATTTTCGCTGCCTTGGCAAACAAGACAATGTCCCTGTCTCTGGATTGATGACACAGGTCGGAACTCAGGATTCCTTCTCTTACTTGAGTGAGGCGTGATACTCCAAGCATGGCTCTCCTCTTTTGGGAGACCTGAGTAGCGTTCTCATCCTGCTTTTCTAGGGCCCAGGTCTCTGAGGCCTTTATTTTATTTTATTTTATTTATTTATTTATTTATTTATTTATTGCTTTTTGGGTCACACCCGGCAATGCTCAGGGATTACACCTGGCTCTGCACTCAGGAATCACTCCTGGCAGTGCTCCGGGGACCATATGGGAAATGCCCTACCCGCTGGGCTATCGCTCTGGCCCCTGAGGCCTTTTTATTTATTTATTTATTTATTTATCTATCTATCTATTTATTTATTTATTTATCTATTTGTTTATTTATTTATTTATTTGTGTGTGTGTTTTAATAATTTATTGGTAGATTATAAAATTACAATCCATTTGTGCAATCCAAACAAAACTTTCTGGTTTGAGGCCGAACCCAGGCAGTGCTCAGGGCTCACTCCTGGCTCTGTGCTTAGGGATCGTCCTTGTGGGCATAGGGGATCATATAGGGGATCATATAGGTGAGCATAGGGGTGCTCGGATTGAATCCTGATAGACTGAGTTCAAGAAAAATGCCATACCTGCTGTATTGTGTTTTTTTTTTAATGAGCACGAATAAAAATATAAGAAACAAAAATATGAGATTAGTATTAGTTATAATTTGCATCATAGATTTTGCCATTTTGACAGTTTGGGTAACATTGGCAAAATTACTCAGTTTCCTCGCCTATTAAAAAATAAGTGCTTCCTATGGCTGAAGCAGTAGTAAAAGGGTAGGAACACTCCCCTTGCATGCACCCAACCTGGGTTTGCTCTCAGGCACCCTTGAGGCCTTTTTTTAATGCAGGGAGAATGGTGGAGCTGTAGAGATGTTCCTGGAGCCAGAGGTTCTTTGTCCTTTTAGCTATTTCTTTGATGCCTTTGAAGGCATTCCATGCCGCTCTCTTCCTCCTGCGCAGCTCAGGTTTTAGGTGGTTCATCATGTTGATTTCTCGACCTAGGTACACATAACTGCTGCATTCAGAGATGTTTGTTCCATTGAGAGTGAATGGGGCCTCTGGAACTAGTTCATTTTCCATGAACATTGTTTTGTTGAGATTAAAATTATATTTATGTATATTTTCAAATGTTTTTCAGCCACAAAGAAGCCATGGGTTCTTCTCTCCCACTGCACCTTCTTCCCTATGACAGCTGTTATCTTCAAAGAAGGGCAATTTCATACAGCTTGAACACACGTTGAGTAATTCATACATTCATTATTATTCCTAGAGATGTTATAAATCTCTTCGAAAACCATATGGTTTAACAGATTATTATACTCTTTGACTATAGTGAAACAGGATGCTTTGTTTAGAGAAGCCAATACCAAATCAATATAATAAATATAAAATGTGAAATGCGAACAAAATTAAAATTAATATCTTTTAATCTCAAGCTGACTTTAGACTCCTAGGGTACATATAATTTCACACAGAAGTATCTATAGAACTTCTAAACTCCAGAAAAATAATGGAGCCTTCCTTTAACTCCAATCAAATTTAAGATATATGATGTTTTGAGATTTCAATAAATAAATTAAATAGATTACAATTTTCCTTTTGTTTATTAGAGCATTTCGTGGAGTGATTATGTGTAATCCCCACTGTTCTCTTTGTCTTTTTTATGTTGTTGTTCACACCTAGTAATGCTCAGGGGGTTACTCTTGACTCTGCACTTAAGAATTACTCCTAGGTATACTCAGGGGACTACATAGGATGCTGGGGATCATACTTCAGACAGCCACACAGTGCTTTACCTGCTGCACTATCACTTCAGCTTCACTGTTTCTTTTTTTTTCTGTGTTTTCAGCAATTTTGTTTCATGGCATTTTGTCTGAAAACCAAAAAAAAAAAAAAAAAAACAAGCTAAAATAACCCTATTTTATTGTATAAAAATTAAGATAGATAATATTTTACTGACTATATTGTGTAAAGAATTTTCCCATTTACCTGTATTATAATGGAGATTTGTAGATTTTCTTAAAATATTACACACTGCAAGTAGCTCAATTATATACATTTTGTAGTTCATTACCCAAACCATCTCTCTCCCAGAGAAATCCAGGAATTAAGACATGCTTCATTGAGTCACAGTAGATTTGCCAGTCTGAATGAAAATTTCTATAAAGGAAAAGAGAAATTAACACAGACAGCAATGTTTTACATAAATACTTTGCCAGTATTCTCCTCATATACATTATTGCACCAATAGCTTTGTTAGTTATTCTTTGGATACATATTACTGAATTTATTGGAAGATTTTTAATTCAAATTTAGAATCTGATCTCTGTATTGATCAATTCACCTTCGTCTAAGACAATGTTACCTAATTGCATAGTTAGTTCAGTGGATTATGCTGGAAAATTGTAGGTGAGTTCCAGCCCTTTCAGAGTCAGCAGTGAATTTGATCAGCATGTATTTGTCCCTGAAGGGAGTGTGTGGCTCTATTAGAACACAGTAATCTACCATATTGCCTAAACAATTAAGATTTAATTAAATTTTTCATGTGTTTACCGAAAAGCATTATTATATGCTACAAGCAATATACTTTGATTATTATTTAAACTATATTTAGCTGCAACTTCAAAGAAAGATCCAACATTTCTCACATTATTCATTTATATTTTTTTTTAATTTTACCACCATGAGATAAAGAACTACAGGACTTTCATGTTTGGATTTCAGTCATGCAGTGTTCCAGAACCCATCCCTCCACCAGCGCCCATTTCCCACCACCAATGTCCCCTGATTCTCTAATCCCTCCCCCATCCTGCCCCTATAGCAGGCATGTTTACCTCTTCTCTCTCTCTCTCTCTCTCTCTCTCTCTCTCTCTCTCTCTCTCCTTCTCTTACACATTCCTCACATTTTTAGTATTTGCACAACCGTGTCATGAGATGTTGTTATTTAAATCATTTTTAACCAGATCACAAATCTCTTCTTTTAACTCCTTTTCCTCCCTGCTCGGCTTGTCTTTTCTCTTTCCTCCCTTTTCTATTCTACTTCTCCCTGTCTCCCTTCCCCTCCTTGTCTCTCACTAACTCACACATTCATTTTTTCTCACTCTCTTACTGTTCTCTCACTTTCTCCTTCCTTTCCCTTTTCCTGTTGTCTGTCAGAAAAAAAGGAAAAAAAATTAGACACATAATCTATGATGTTTGACTTAAGATCCATCAGTAGACATCTGGGACATAGGCAATTCACCAGCAAATTTGTTCTAGGAAACTTAATTACTTTTTATCTAATGGTTTCCAGTAAGTTTGACAAATGTTTCATCACTGATTGTTACTGAGAACATGTCACTAATGTTCTCTTAGTTATAATGTCAGCAACACAGATGGACGTATCTTATGGAGATATCAGGCATACAATAGGAAGCACACACAGTAGTTATTGGCAAAACCATTTCAAAATACATTTATCAAAATCACTGCTAATGGGCTGAGTAGATTATTGAAGTAGCAGGCAACAAGCAAGTCTTGCATATAAAGAGGCCTCAGTTTGATCCGTAACATTGAATGGTCTCAAATATTGCTAGGAAAGACGCCAAAAATAAATAATTAAAAACATTTTGTTTCAATGCAAATATCTCTAAAGATGGATTTCCAGAAAACCTTACCTTTTTTTCTTACTCAAAGTAAAACTATAAAAAGTACCTCAAATAAGTTATTGTTTTTTCAAGGGAAGCAAGACAATACTATGGAATACTGATAATTGTCTAAATTGCTAGTTTTTTATTCTTTTGGGTCACACCCAGAGATGCTCAGGGGTTACTCCTGCACGCTGGTGTTACTCCTGGCAGTTCGGGAGACCATATAAGATGCTGGGGAGTGAACCGAGGTTGGCCACATACAAAGTAAATGCCCTATCTACTGTATTATTACTCCTTACCTGTAAACATCTTCAATGAATCAGTATTGGTATTAGAATTGATTTGATACTTAGTATCACTGTCTTCCCGTTCATCATCGATTTCCTCGAGCGGGCCCCAGTAACATCTCCATATGTCCTGTCTCATGCTAGTAGAGCCCAAGGCATCTGCTTGCTCCAGGAACATAAAGAGCCTCAATCCATTCCGGAATGAGGTCTATAATTGTTACTGGTATTTGGCATATATATCAAATACAACACGGGTAGCTAGCCAGGCTCTGCCGTGCAGGTAGCATACTCTTGTAGGCATCTCTAAGTCCGGCATTTATTTTTTTTAAAGTATTTTATTATACCACCGTGAGATATACAAATAAAAAGATATACAATTGAAAAGTTCATGTTTGGGTTTGGTCATACAGTGTTTCAGCACCCGTCCCTCCACCAGTGCCCATCTCCATACAAATAAAAAGATATACAATTAAAAAAGTTCATGTTTGGGTTTTGGTCATACAGTGTTTCAGCACCCGTCCCTCCACCAGTGCCCATCTCCCACCAACAACATCCCCGGTTCCCTCCCCCTTCCCCAACCATGCGGCCGCAAGCGGCCGGCACGAGCTGGTCGCTGATAGGTATCAATACTTACTAAGTATTGATACTTAGTAAGTAAATCAATTAAGGGGCTGGAGCGATAGTCCAGCAGGTACGGCATTTGCCTTGCACACGACTGACCCAGGTTCGGTCCCCACCATCCCATATGGTCCCCTGAGCACCACCAGGAGTAATTCCTGAGTGCAGAGTCAGGAGTAATCCCTGACCATTTCCAGGTATGGTCCAGAAAACAAAAAAAAAATCATTTAAAATATGCATTTTTCTCTATTTTGTTTAAGACAAAGCCATTCAGTCAAATAAGTTATTTCAAAAGTGGATGATATTAGAGTTTCTACTGTAATTCTGTGGAGTTAAATATTAGAATGTATTTTTCACTTACTCTTTTAAAACTACGTAGCTTTCCAATAGTTCAATTGGCATTTTGCTTTCAGATTGTTGGGTCTATATTGCACATCGAATATGCCATTATTTCTTCTCTGAAACTGTTTAACAGTTATCACTCATTTTTAAATCAATCTTATATTTTGTTTATTTTGTTTGCAAATGAAAATTAAACCTCTAAACTGTACTATGAGGCTATATAGCATCTGTTAAAAAAAGAAACATTAAACTAAAAATAAAGGAAACTGATTTCCCTTAAAGGAAGTAACTTTATGCAATTTGAGATCTAGATAATCAGGAAATCTCACTAATGAGTTATCAAGAGATTAGAAGAATAAGCTAAAATAAGAATTCTTTTAAAACTGTCAGTGCAAAATTAGCTCTATCAGGATCACAATAAAAGATAGAGGTAATACTCAGTTGTAGGCTAATTACCTTTCTCAATATGAGATCAGGTCTCATTGGAAACAATTAGGATTAAAAATGTTCATTTAAAAATCCATGACTCTATTGACACAGATTTAATATATTTATGTGTAATATTTGGAATTTTAGGGAGTTTATTCTTTGGGGAATAAAAACCCTCAAATATATTCTCAAAGGTTTTATTTGTATGTATGTGTGCATGTGTGTGTGGGTGTATGTGTGTGTGTGTATGTGTGTGTGTATGTGTGTGTGTGTAATGTATATATTACTAATATATAATACGGAGTTGAAACAAAGTAGTAAATATCACAGTAGATTATCTTAAGTTAATAGAAACTTTAACCTTTAGTGAGGTTTTGTCTTCAGGGAGAAAATTCATCCGTTATTCTTTTACCTTCTACTTCGTAAAGTTCACCTTAGCGAAGCTTGTTAATCCTGGGAAACACTTTCATTAGCTTAGCCCTTAAGCTTAAAAAGTACAATTGAGAATCATTCACAATAGTCACATCATTTTCTACTGACTGCAGTCTGCTTTCATAGAACAATCATTTGTAATCTTTTTGATATGATGGTGAATAAGCACCATCTTAAGGCAGTTTCTTTCCTATTAACCTTTTGGTAACTGCAATTTGTTTACAACAAAAACAAATCAGTCAATACTTCTGTGCTTTCATTAGTGCAGCTTTTTCCCTTTGAATTAAACTGAAAATGGTTTGCTGATGTGCTATTTTAATTCTGAACTCCCTACCCCACAACTCAGTATTTTTTTAAAGCAACCTGTGGAATCTTCAATCAGTTTACAAAGCAAATCGGAATCTGAGATCATTCAAAACTAGACTTCCTATCATCCCTACTATGCTCTTGAAAACTGATTCGATTCCTCGGCTCAGCCTGTCAGTCCTAGAATTTTACATATGTGTGGTTTGTCAGCAAAGCAGATGAATATTTTGTGGATACATTACTACAGAAGGAGAAAAGAAGAATGATACGCAGCAGCTCCAGCAACTAATAGATTTTGAACTAATCTTGTTTTAGATAACAATTGAGTAAAAGTGGACAATATTGATTACCTTTCTAGAAATGATTGCTCTCTCATTTTCTTTGGGCTCCATATCCTTGGAAGAAAAAGTTACTCCGTTAATATTACTCCACCAAAAAACATGCAGGCTTATTGCTTTAAAATTCTGTATGCAGCTTTCAGCTTATTTTATTAAACATCATATTTATAGGATATGCAAATTTGTAAGATTTTTTTAATCCACCCAGAGTCAATGTAAAATTATTTCTTTCACTCACTGAATAAAATGCCATTAATTTTTATTAATGAGTCCAGTTTTTAAATAACACTATGTCCTTGATTAAAAACAAAGGTCAAATCTTGTGAGCTGGGCATTAAAAATATTTTTGAAAGGTCAAACTAATTTAAAACATTAGACTATTACCCTTCAGCCAATTTGGTCCACAACTATTTGTGCCACTGTTGTTTGAGTGCAGAGAACACACACTAATCAAAAGACAGAAAACAGCAGTCACTGTCACTGCCAGAGGTCAATCCTAGAAAGACTTTGCAAGTTCTATTAATATTGTTTAAAATATATGTTTTGATCAATTGCTGTCAGCACATCATCAACTTCTCTTTGAACACCTACTGCTTTAGCATAGCAATTTTCACTGTTATAATTTGAATTGCCACCATCAAATGACATTGCAAAGAGTCTAGCTCTAGATTGTTAAATCTAGTGGTGTATTTCACACAAGATGACATGGTTTCTAGCTTCAAAATGTGAAAAGGTTAAGTGAGGACTATGTGTTTAAAACAAATACAACAATATTCTAATATCATTTCAAAGTCATTGAAAAGTCTTGGACCAATTTAAAAGATTACATTTTTGGTATATATATATATATATATGTATAATCATGTACTTATCAACCTTTGATCACATTATTTCCCTAAAATATGTTTCATTGTAGCAGCCCAAATATAAGTGGATTCATAAAATTATAATTAAAAAGAGTTTTTAGTAGGAGTTTTCCTTTTTAAAATTCCAGGTAGAACTGATTGTGGAAGAATGTAGAAAGCAATGATTTTTCAAACTTCATTTTAAAAGATACTTTATTGATAGTTCATTTTCTACCCATACTTTACTTTTAATCAACTTTTTTTCAATCTTTACTTTTTTAAGGCACTGTGGCATAATCTCATAATTTAATGTAGAAGGGAAAAAAAGTCCTCTTAAAATTGTTCCCTCATGTTTCCATTCCCAGATAAGAGGGTTACATTTTCAGTGCTTAAAACAGGATGAATAGGAAATTGACTCATTTAAATATATACATTACCTAGAAAATATATGGAAAGAAGTTTAAAAGCGAAGAAACTTTTTGTATGTGTGTGATAATAACCTCAGGATTTCATCAGTCTTTTACAACAGCTAATAGAGTGAGGGCTGGCTTAGCTTCACAATGCAAGAGATAATGTGCCATTCCCATAAGTAGTTATATAATACCAATCACAGTAGCACTTAGTCTTTAACAAAAGACCAAATGAGTTCTTTCTGGGAGTTGCTTAAAATATAGACCAGGACAATAAAGAGACTGAGTGTTACTGTGCATTGTTCGAAAGAAAGGACAGAAGGTAGTGAGAGTTGGGCAAAGTGATTGGTGTACCTGAGACAGACGGACTACCAGGTTACCTTGATATTGCATTCATATTTATAGGTTTTACCTTGGCTTCAGTTCTTGCTAAATCACTCCCTGTAAAAGTTTGAAGACGTATGATGCCCAGGAGGCTCTGATAGATTTATTGTGGTATAGAGGATTATTGCTAAAACTCACACCTATGATTAAAGGTGTGCTTGCACTTGCAAGTGCAATGTACATTGCAAAATAAACTAGAGTTATTAACAAAGAAGCACATGCCACACCTATAGGTCTATCACATATTATATTTTGAAGCATTTCCAAGAGTCAGTTCAACACTTTCATTTATAATGGGAGGAACACCGAGTCCAGAATAATATCTTAGCCTGGTGAACTACATTTAATCACATGTCTATCCAGTTCCCACTAGAAGTAAAGAAGAAAAGCTTACAAACATTAATCAACAAGCTGGAATTCTCTTAAGAAAAATATTATCTACACTATCATCACTAATCATCTGGGAGATGCAAATCAAAGCAACAATGAGATATCATCTCATTTAGGAGATGAAATCAAACAATTATAGTTTCTAAGTACACGTGTCCTTGAGTCTCGAGTACACAGAGTGGAAAAAATATTCACCCGATACCCATCTGATAACGGGGTTAATATCCAGGATAAATGCTGGATTTTGAGATGACTACAAGAGTATGTTACCCGCAGGGCAGAGCCTGGCAAGCTACCCGTGTTGTATTTGATATGCCAGATACCAGTAACAATTATAGACCTCATTCCCATGATGTTTCCTGGAGCAAGCAGGTGCCCTTGGGCTCTACTTGCATGAGACAGGTCATATGGAGATGTTACTGGTGCCCACTCGAGCAAATCGATGATGAACGGAAGACAGTGACAGTGACAGTGATATATCAGTCACTGGTAGAACTTTATAAAACTAAAACAGCTAAAACCATCAAAAAATGGGGAGAAGAAAGGAACAGAAACTTCCAAAATAAAGAAAAAGAATGGCCAAAAGGCCTATGAAAAATGCTCATCATCACTAATCATCTGGGAAATGCAAATCAAAACAACAATGAGATATCATCTCATACCACAGAGGCAGGCTCGTATCCAAAAGAGCAAGAACTACAAGTACTGGTGTGGATGAGGGGAAAAGGGGACACTCATCCATTGTTGGTGGGAATGTTGACTGGTACAGCCTTTTTGGAATACAATATGGACATTCCTCCACAGACTAGAAATTGAATTCCCGATTGACCCAGCCATACCACTTCTGGGAATATTTCCTGGGAGGCCAAAACCACACAGGAAACACCATCTGCACTTCTATGTCTACAGCACTATTAACAGCAGTCAGAATTTGGAAACAACCAGAGTGCCTGAGAAAAGATGGCTGGATAAAGAAACTGTGGTTCAACTACTCAATGGAATACTATGCAGCTGTTAGGAAACACAGTGTTATGAAATGTGCATATAAATGGATGAATATGGAGAGGATCATGCTGAGTGAAATTTGCCTGAGGGAAAAGGGCAGATAGAGAATGACTGCATTTATTTGCAGGATATAAAAAATAATATGACACCAATATCCAAGGACAGGCAAAACATGGATCAGGAGGAATTGTCCATGGGTGGAACCTACTGCATGTTTGTGGTAGTCAGAGGTTAGGTAAGACAGAGAAGGGAAAAGTGTGCTAACAATTGTTGGAAATGATAACACCAGTCTAGAAATGAGCGTTGATTGTAGACAAAGTGATATACATGATAACCTCTAAATGTATGTATTGCAAGCCACAATGTGTAAGAGAAAGAAGAGAGAGAGAGAGAGAGAGAGAAAGAGAGAGAAGAGGTAAAGTGCCTGCCGTAGAGGCAGGTGGGGGGAGGGGAGGGAATCACAGGACATTGGTTGTGGGAAATAAGCACTGGTGGAGTGATGGGTGCTTGATCACTGGAACTCAGACATGAACATCTTTGTAGCTGTATATCTCACGGTGATATAATAATTTTTTTAAAGGCTTACGCTCTGTGGGGCCAGAGCGATAGTCCAACCGGTAGGGAGTTTACCTTGCATGCAGCTGGCCCATGCCAGCCCGGTTCCATCCCTGGCATCCCATGTGGTCCCCCGAGCACTGTCAGGAGTAATTCCTGAGTGCAGAGCCAGGAGAAACCCCTGAGCATCGCTGGGTGTGACCCAAAAAAAGCAAAACAAAGATAAGGCTTACATGTAAAACTACAGATACTTTTGAAGTTACAATTTATTGTACAATCTCAGTAGATGGTTCTAGGTCTTTCTCTGATGGCCAAGTCTCTCTCTCTCTCTCTCTCTCTCTCTCTCTCTCTCTCTCTCCCATGAAAAATGTCCCTTCACTCCCTTTCCTGTGAATGATGACCAGATTTGTCCCACTCAGTAAGTACTCTAGTGTAGGCTCGAAACCTGAGGTGTGTGGCTGGAACCTAGAGCCTGTGTCCTCTTGCTAATGTCTGATGCTCTCCGACAGTCACTGGGGCTACACAGGGTACCTCTCAAGACAGAAAGCTTAGCCACTGTTTAGCCCTTTGATTTTTATTTTGTTCTCTGATCATATGCTCATGTCTTAGAACTGAAGCTTTCCTGCCAACTATGAGAAACTGCCATGCACCTAGGTGGAAGGATGGGGTCAGAGAGTTTACCCTATATGTGTTCCTCCTTAATCTTAAAAATATATATTAATTAATAGTGAATAACAGAGTTATTCATGATTTAATTTCAAATACTTGTTTCAACACCAATCCCTACACTAGTGTATACTTGCCTCTACCAATGCCGTAGTGAACTTTTTTCCTCTTCACCTTCCTGCCTCTATTTGAAACACCGACTTAAATTTATTAAAATTAGGGGTATGGAAAATGAATCTGGTCACATTGGTGGTGAAAAATGTAAAAAGTGCATTGGTGGAGGAATGGGGCTGCGATATTGTGGACTGAAACCCAGTCATGAATACCTTTGTAAAAGTCTATCTCATGATAGAGTTCATCTCTCTCTTTTTTAGCTTTTTTTAAATTATTATACCACCGTGAGACATACAGTTACAAAGGTGTTCATAATTGGTTCTTGGTAATACAGTATTCCAGCACCCATCCCTCCACCAGTGCCCCAATTCCACCACCAATGTACCCTATCCCCTCCTGCCCACCCCCCAGGATACCTCAAGAGCAGGTACCCCTGTTTCCTCTCTTTCTCTCTGTCTCTGCATCTCTCTCCCTCTTCTTTTACACATTGTGGCTAGCCCTGCATATATTTAGAGTTTATCACTTAAGTCACTTTGTATATATTCAATGGTGAGTTTTAGTCTGCCATTACTATTTCCCACACTTAGTAAAACACTGGTATCTATTTATATCCTATTAATGAATGCAGTCATTCTATATCTGTCCTTTTCCTTCTGACTAATTTCACTAAGCATGATAGTCTCCATGTCCATCCATTTGCAGGTAAATTTCATAATTTCATCTTTTCTGACAGCTGCATATTATTCCATAGTGTAGATGTACCACAATTTCTTTAGCCAGTCCTCTGTTCTCGGGCATTTAGGTTGTTTCCAAATTCTAGCTATTGTGAATAGCGCAGAGATGAATAAAGAAGTACAGATAGTGTTTCTGTTATATGTTTTTCGGTCTCTTGGATATATTCCCAGGAGTGCTATTGCTGCATCAAATGGGAGCTCAATATCTAGTTTTCGGAGGAATGTCCATATTGTTTTCCAAAAGGGCTGGACCAGTCAGCACTCCCACCAACCAACAGTGGATGAGAGTCCTTTTTTCCCCATATCCACACCAGCACCGGTTGTTCTTGCTGTTTTGGATGTGTGCCAGTCTCTGTAGTGTGAGATGGTATCTCATTGTTGTTTTGATTTGCATATCCCTGATGATTAAAGATGAAGGGCACTTTTTCATATGCCTTTTGGCCAAGACTTAATTTGGATCAGGTAATTTTGGGGACACGCCACTTGCTTAGCTCAGAATTGCAATTTGAATGTTAATCTTATTCCCCAAACATCTCAAACAGTGTTTGGCTATTGGAAAAATTATATGAGTAACTGGTGTTGGATAAGACAAATCACTTATAATTTGTCACTTATCACTTATCTTCCCATTGTTCATAGATTTGCTAGAGTGGGCACTAGTAATGACTCCATTTGTCCCTGTAATGTGCAAGTGTAGCCCAATGGCATCTACTTGCTCCAGGAACACAAAGAGCCTCAAACCATTCATTTAGGTTTTTTGTTCAGGTTTCATTGTTCAGTAACAATTAAAGGCCTCAATGCCATGGTGTTATAATAAAAATAAAATAAAAATCATATACATATAAACTTTTATATATACATATATATCACATATATACATATATATGTATATATATATATCTTTAACAGTGGGGTTTAAAGCACAATTCCAGTGGTATTTCATGCATAACACTGCTACCTTTCAGCCTCTTATCTTACTATGTCATTCCTCTTCCAGCAGTTTCCACTATCTATTTTGACTGCATATCTCTTTGGCAGGTGAGTTTAAAAGGGTCAATTTAATTAGCTGCATTACCTGGCACACAGGAAAGTCAATAGAATCTAGTTTTAGTTTAAAATTTGTAGTCTGAATATTTATAGATATAATAGTGATTCAAAATGATAGTACAATGGACAGGGCACTTGCCATTCATGCTGCTGACCCTAGTTCTATTCCATGTACTTCGTATGGTTCTCCAAGCCTAACAGGTATTATTCCTGGGTGCAGAGCAGGAGAAAGGCCTAAGAAGAGATGGTTGTGGTCATCGCTCTGTCCCTCAAAAAAAAATTCAAAACCATGTTTTAAACTGAGTTCAAAGCCAGAACAAAAGCATGTCCTATATCAAAGACTGGAGGAGAAATTTCCTTAACTCTTTGGAAAGTTCATCTCTCTCTCTTTCTTTTTAACAAAGACTTAATTTGGATCAGGTGATTTTGGGGAGAGGCCACTTCCTTAGTTCAGTATTGCAATTTGAATGTTAATCTTATTCCCCAAACATCTCGAACAATGTTTGGCTATTGGAAAATTATATGAGTGACTGGTATTGGATAAGACAGATGTGCATATAACGGATTATCATATCAAGTAAATTATTAAATTATATCTGATGAACAAATACTTCTCACTTGTCTTCCATTCATCGATTTGCTCCAGTGGGCTCCAGTAATGTCTCCATTAGTTGGGAATGAGATTCATTATTGTTACTGTCTTTGGCATATTGAATACACCACAGGTAGCTTGCTAGGTTCTGTTGTGCTCTGGGTTCATTGTAAGGGACCCAGTCTTTTTCTATGTCAGGTATTCTATTGATACCATCAATCATCCAGGGCCCAGGGGGCAGAGCTCTGGGTATAGACAAGCCTGTCTTCTGTCTGCCACCTGCTGATGCAGTCGGGTACCACCGCCATACCTGCAATACTTTGAGGGACAGGGGAACATATACAAAGTGGGTAAATATATTTTTCTTTATTGTTTATCCAAGAAAGTATCCACCTAATTTTCAACACTTCTTAGAATGATTTTTTTCAGTCTCAGTCTTCCAAGTCTGAGCAGATAATCAATCTATTGGATACAGCTCAGTAATAAGCATGCTAACCATTCCTTTTCCATGAAAAATGAACAACTGAATAACTATTCTATATTATTCCCACTTGGAAGTAGCTTCCTTCACCATGATACTCATGAATAGCTTGGAAAAAGGCTGAGGTGTGTATGTTGCTCAATTTTAAGGTAGTACTCACATTGTATACAGCCATATGCAAACATCCCATATCTTCTCTTCTAATGCCAAATAATCTTAGGGAACTTTTCATGAGGTCTACTTTGTATTCTGGAA
This sequence comes from Cryptotis parvus, assembly GCA_021461705.1. Lineage (NCBI taxonomy): Eukaryota > Metazoa > Chordata > Mammalia > Eulipotyphla > Soricidae > Cryptotis > Cryptotis parvus. The sequence continues at coordinate 35,416 of JAJIBD010024450.1, forward strand.
AAAGAGAAGAGATTATAGCAGGAGTGAGGACTATGGACATTTGGGTCACTTGTTCATACAATGTCTTCCTTCCAAGATAAGTTTGAACATGGCAGTGTACATACCATTCCTGTTTGATGAAGGTGTGGCATTCTGAAAGTGGTATTGTTTAAAATTGTGAGAGAGGTCACAAACTGGCAACTGGCAGTTCAGGTTGCACAACAGCCTGGTACTCAGAGATTAGTCTTCAGCCCCTACTAATGCCTACGCACCGAACTAGAGTTGCTAGTCAAAGGAGAGCAATTATATAAAGGAGATGGTAAATAATTATGCTGTGGTCTCATTACATGGGCGTGTTAAAGACCCTAATTAGCATCCCTCACTGCCACAAGCATTTCAATCCCTTGGATAATAGGGCCTAAACAATAGAGCAGGTTGTATAACACTGTGAACCTGTTATAGATACCTCTTTTGCTCTGAACCTCACCCAGTAGCTGCTGATCATTAGACAAGGCAAGAAAAACACATCTAGGGACCTGGAGATGACTTTTAGCATGACTACCTGTCAATCTATGAGTTCAACCCATGGTGCTACCATGTGTACTGAACACAAACCCTAGAGTTTTGCTCTTTGTTCCTGACAGGTTTGCTGTCTGTATTCCCAGTGCCACAAGCTATGTGCAATAACATTATACCAAGTGTGTGTGAATTACAGCTAAAGAGGCGTGGCTCCTGGAAATGACCACAACTAAATATATGTGGGAATGTGATAACTAGAAAGTGAAATCCCTGGTGGGAGGCTGTGAGAATCAAATGGCCTCTACCAAGCACCACAAGCAGACTATGTGCAAGAACCATTTGCAAAGAAGTATGGCACACCCCCTCCTCAAATCAAGGGCACAGGCAAACAACTATTGAAATTGACCCCTGAAGAGCATCTTAACCACTGTGTGGACACTGTCACATGAATTGCAATAATTACTACAACTAAAAAATATATGAGCAACACAACCACAATTTCTGCAATCCTGATTTTAATAGCAACAACAGGAACATAGGGAAAGGAAGGAAAATGCACATAAATAAGAATGTATTTTCTCCAAAATCAAAAGAAAGAGAATTTGTCATTGTTGTTGTTTGTTGCAGGGAACATCTACAAATATCCTCATCTAAGAGAAAATATTCCATGTCCCCAACAAAGAACTAAAAATGAGATAGGTTGTAATCCTCTGACTTACATGTGTTAGTACAATATAGCATAAAATATATTATATAACTTGGTAAAAAAGTCTTTCACAAGTAAGTCTACTCCAATTGCTTCTTCTTGTTTATAAGGTCAACTCAGCAGTGTCCTTAATACCTGAGATCTAACTTGGGGATTTGCACAAGCACAAAATGTGCCCCTTGCCCTTGAGATAGGCCACTATCCTGAAATATATTTTTAAAAATCACTATCACTATCACTATCTTCCCGTTCATCATCTATTTGCTAGAGTGGGCACCAGTAATATCTCCATATGTCCTGTCTCATGCTAGTAGAACCCAAAGGCATCCGCTTGCTCCAGGAACATAGAGTCTCAAACCATTATTTTAGGTCATGGGAATAACCTAATATAAATGCTACTGGTATTTGGCATATCAAATACGACACGAGCAGCTTGCCAGGCTTGCAGTGCGGGTGGCATACTCTTGTAGTTACCTCTAAATAAAGCATTTATTGATGAACTGCGCTGCCGTTAGTGGCAGCCGAGACAGGCTGATAGTCTAGCCTGCTGGGTGGAGTTGTGACGAGAGGGAAGTCGGATGTGGAAAATGGTGGTCCCCATGGAGTAGGGGGTGGTTCGTCTGGCTTGTTCTGAGGCTCTGCTGGGCTGGCAGGACAGGGCTAGAATCCTCCATGCCTCCCGGGCGCCTCATGAACGTCTGGGCACAGGGAGAGCAAGTAGCAGCTCTGCCCCATGTCTGAGAGTCTCTTTAAAACTATCAATGTAAAATAATACATTTGAAACCACTGAAGATAGATAGCAAAGTCTCTTTGTCTTTCTACCCCATGTCTATCGAAATCCATATCTCATTAAGTAAAATCAAGTTCTAAGATGAATACCGGGCTGTCAGATCGCTGTTATTTCAAGGAAATAAGAGAAACCTAAAAATGGTGCATTTTAAATTGAGTAGAATTTCTATAAGGCATGTTCCTGGAAATAGAATATTATGTTTCCAATTCATTGATCAGTTATCAGTGTTCTCATTTCACTAACATATGTTATATGGCTATATCAAAGTTAATGAGCACCACACTCAGCTTGACTTCCCCTGATCAATGTGATATGTCTTTATGTGGGAAAGGGAAGACCAAGGATGTTGCATAAGTACCGAGGCTCTGCAGATGTCTCTAATTCTTATACACTCTAATTGGCACATAATTTAAATATGCTGACATGCAAAATTATGTCATGAGCAATTATTATTAAAATAACTATATACACATAATAACACATATAATTTCAGTGTTGTCCTTAGCATGTGACTTCTTTTCACATGTATATCCAAATAGTAATTTTTAAGTACCCATTTCATTGTCATAATAAGATAGCATAGTATATATTCACATGTTTATAATCATTTCCCACATTGTTCACTGGAACTCTCTAACTATACTTTATGCACATGACATGTCAGATGTTGCTATATCACAACCAGCTAAAAAATCTCAGTGAAGTATAGAAACAACTAATTTTTCCTTTTACCCTCATGAATTCACTAGAACAGATATTTAAAAAATTATTTTATCATTCTAATTTGGACTCACCTAAGCTGATATGTTAGCTGATATGGCTTGAACTCTGCATTGTGGTCCTTTCTCAAGTATATGGCATTTATCAAAGAGAGAAATGGGAAGATATACTTGATTGTGTCCTATCTATTAGAGTCCCATTGATATGCTGTATCAGGGAGCAGAAAGTTAAGAGACAGTCAAGTACATTCTTTTGCAAGTGGAAGTGAAATCAGTAATTCGTCCTGCCACAGCACATGCTAGGTTTGAATTTACTGTCTGACACATAGTAGAACTTGATGAAGAGACATAAAGTGAATAAAGTAAGTATAATAAACATAGTTCCCCAGAGAAGAAAAAATATATATAATTATAATTATATATATTATATACATATATTATATATATTATATATTATATTATATATATATATCATATATATTATATATACATATATTACATGTATGTATATGTATATCTATACATATATACATATGTATGTATTATATATAAATAAAAATGCATCTCATTTAATGTCATAGATCTAATTGAACTTATTAAGTGATTCATGAATCAGGCACATTTGTCTAGCAAGTTGAAAGATGTTCTGAAAATCCCTTACACACTGAGAGGCTTATGCTCCTAATAGACTCAGGTTTGAGCTTAGTGCGATCAGTTGCTTGGGAGGCATGCTTGAAAATCTCTGAGCAGGCCACATGAAAAGAGATAATTTGTCTATATTATCTTGATTCCAACTTCAGTAAGGAGAGTGACAGAAAATGTCCTAATATATTTACAGGCTCATTGAGTCAAATACTATATTGACTATTGTCAACCTAAAAATTCAGGAGAGAAAAGTGTGATTATTTGGTATCCTTGAATTTGAAATCAACAGATGCACTTTTATACATAAAAATCTACTATGTGTTCCAAAGAGGGGCAATGTCCAATTTAAAAGAGAGGAACAAGGAAAATGAAGTGGTCAAAAGTTGTTTAGTTTTAACAAGTTTAAACTATCCTTGACTTTAGTTAATTGGTTATCAATTCTCCTGAAAGGATGAAAAATAAATTGACTATTCTCTCTTCAGACTAAAAGTACATACTATTGTAAATTCTTAAACAATTGTTTGCTTAATTATTTTTTAAAGCAATAGCTTTTGACCAAGTTGAAGGCCTTAGACCTAATTCAGTTTTTGGCCTAGTTGAAGAATTCAGAAAATATAATTTGTCTATAATGACTCCAGACTCCATTTTAAAAGACTTCACAAACATCAATCTTTTAACAATTCTTTTCACAGAAGTGTGGTCAACCTACTTTACCATGGAAGGAAATGAAGAAGAAATTCAACTTTAAAGCCATATTCTGGAAAGCAGACAGGACATAAAAAAATTTTGTTACCAATTAGAGGCAGAAATCCTGATCATATTTTCGTCCCCTTGCCATTTTGTCTGAGCACACCTCACACTCTATATATAGTTCCTTTATGCACTTCCTTTTCTTTTTCCTTACTATCTTCTATAATAGTGTTTTTCACCATTTTCTAGTCATAGCCCTTTTCTGAAATTGTTTCCATCCTGTGTGTCCCCTATTTTACTTGTCTTCTGTTGGGGCCCAACAGAAGATATAAATATTTACTTCTTTTCTACCTGTGGTCTTATTGGAATAGTACTGAGCTCCCAGGGAGCCATATGACCATGGTAGAAAACCAATGTTCTAGAATAAGGATTCAAAACTCAACATGCTATCTCCAGGCTATGTGGAGAGTCTTCAATAATGACTCACACCAGTCTTGTGTAATTGATTATGATTTATTGGCAGAAATCTACATTACAACAGCACCACATAGAGTTCAATTAGCAGGAAAGGGGAGAGGGATGCAGAAGAGGAAGTGTTTGTATCATGAGAGTTTCTTGCATGTCCTCTTATGGGAATGCAGGAACCAATTTTCCAAGTATAAGTTCTCAGGGGTTTTCACCCTAACCTGGAGGTTTAAGGTTTAAGTGCTGAGTTGAGAAGATATTTCAAATAGGCTTAATTCACCTCCTCAACTTATACTGCCTCCAGAAGTGTGGTATAATAGTACTGATTAATAAAATTTAGGTAGCATCCCTTAGCACAGCAGGTTTTATCGCTCTTTGCCTTTAAATGTCTATCAATGTTTTTGATTAAAACATTTAAACATGACAAATTTCACTAGATCGTTGTAGAATACGTATTTGGTTATTTTTCAATTGATAATTTATTTGCTTTTTTCTCAATTCCAACCTTCCCATATTCTTACTGTCCAGAGTCATTGTAATGTTAACACACATAACACCATCTCCTTTCATCTCCTTCTCCCATTTACCTATCTACTCTTAGTATTAATCTGGTAGACATGAAAAGACATACAAATGCATACAAAAGCTATTATCCTTTACAAAATAAAAATTGCATATTTTTTCAGTGAATATATTTGAACCATGTCTGTGAGATTCACAGACATGGTGCAGAGATGCTACTGGCTCTCCCTGTGCCCAGCCGCTCACGAGGTGCCCGGGAGGGATGGTGGGTTCTAGCCCTGGCCTGCCACCCCAGCAGAGCCTTGCAACAAGCCAGATGACCCCCACTCCATGAGGGGCCTCCATTTTCCACATCCGGACATCTCTGTGGTCAGAACTCCACCCAGTAGACCAGCCTATCACAGCCCGGGCGCTTGCAGCCGCACGGTTCATCAGTAAATGCTGGACTTAGAGATGACTACAAGACCATGCTACCTGCAAGGCAGAGCCTGGCAAGCTAACCGTGTTGTATTTGATATGCCAAATACCAGTAACAATTATAGCCTCATTCAGGAATGGATTGAGGCTCTTTATGTTCCTGGAGCAAGCAGATGCCCTCGGGCTCTACTAGCATGAGACAGGACATATGGAGATGTTACTGGGGCCCACTCGAGCAAATCGATGATGAACGGGAAGACAGTGATACAGTGATACAGTGATATTTGAACATTTTAAATGCATATATTTATATATGTATAAAAGTCATTTTATTTTGCCATAATAGGAATATATTCTTCACATCAGTTTCCTTTTTACCTCAATTTAAATGGTAGGGCACTTGCCTGGCACTTGGCTGGCCTGTGCTGGACTGGGTTAGATCCCCGGCATCCCATATGGTCCCCCGAGCACCGCCAGGAGTAATTCCTGAATGCAGAGCCAGGAGAAAACCCTGAGCAATACTGGGTGTGACACAAAAAAAGAAAAAAAAAAAAAATGAAAACATTGACTGAGCCTTAAGACATTGAACCTAGAGTCACTTTCAGTGAACTTAATGTAAATGGTCAAGCAAAAAATCTATTGATTTAATAAATGGGACATTACATCAAATGAAGAAGCTTCTACACTGTAAAGGAAGTAATGATTAGAGTACAAAAAAGAACATACAGACTAGAATAAATCATATTTTCTTCACTCATATTAAAAGAGTTTAAAGCATTTATTGGTGAACCACTAATAAAGCATTCATCAATAAATGCTTTATTTGGAGGTGTTCAAAAGAGTTTGCCTCCCGCCGGCAAGCCTGGCAAGCTTCTCGTGTTGTATTTGATATGCCAAATTCCAGTGACAATTATATTAGGTCATTCCCATGACCTAATATAATGGTTTGAGGCTCTTTATGTTCCTGTAGCAAGCCGATTCCCCTGGCTCTACTGGAATGAAACAGGACATATGGAGATATTACTGGTGCCCGCTCTAGCAAATAGATGATCAACGGGAAGTCGTGATCGTGATCATGATATTAAAAGAGTTTATATACAAGACAACACTCCAAAATTTGAACTCATTTTTAATACTCTATTTCTACACTTTTCCCCCATCTCATGATGCCAGTTCTTTAAGGTAATTAGAGATAAGCACTTAATTCCTTCCATTTGAAGTAGATTGAACTGAAAGATATGAAAATTATGATAGATTGGTAATTTTAATTTTATGCATTGTTTAGCTTTAATTAGAACATTTTAAGCATTACAAATTTTGCCAGCAAATTTGGAATAAGATGAAAAATGACATTATGTAATAAAAACATATGTAATAAAATTAATGAACTAAATATTTTAACATTCAAATATTAATTAAAATGTTTAAAGAAATAAATATTTTATTTTTTATACCACATATACAGAATTTAAAGATACATGAGAAATACTTTGCTACACTCCTGAAGACAATTTAGAAGTTAACTAACAATACTTGGAAATAATTAAGTTATCTTCCTTAGAACGCAGAGTTGCTCAGCAGATATGTTGATATTAATATTAAAAGCCCATCTTTTATCTAGTGTATAAAATAGTGTATCCCATACTAAAAAGATGAAATGCATTCAAAATTGTAATTATCTGGTAAAGTGGATGCTTCATACACATTTTGAGAATGAAAATGAACTATTTCTTTTGGATTTGGGGTCCACACCTAGTGATGATCAGGGCTTACTCCTGTAACTCAGGAATCACTCCTAGTGGGTCCTGAGGACCAACCAGGATGCCAGGAAAAATATCTTACTCACTGTACTATCTTCCAAGCCATGAAAATGAGTGATTTTGAATGGATCAAATACGGCAGCTTGCTAGATAATGGTTCACTTTAAGGACAGTAGCAAAACTTTGAGTTCCCAGAGCCAACTCTACCTCGGGGACATGCCCTTTGGGTTACATTTTCCATTGAATTTTCACATTTACACTGGGTGTCAAGATGGCTCTTAGAAATGAAAGTTAAAATCCGTTTGCTCTGGACAGAAAGCAAAAGCATTCCCCAGGGAGACTAGCGGCACAAATTTAGTTTTTTGGCCTTGGAACCTGGTATGACACTTTTATTACCTAACCCTTGCCTACAGGCTAATGTTGACCCACAGTTCAGGATAAAACATATTGCTACTATTGAAAAATTTAGAAAGCTTAATTTAGCTGCACAGGGTGGTCAGTCTAAACACACCCTTAGCCGCAAAGTCTTTTGTCCCAGAAGAGCTTCATTGTGTTCCTCGGCTTTGACCCACCCCAATGAGAGTGTCAAGGCTACTCTCGCTAGCAATGACTAATGAGTGCCGAGACTCAGAGCTCTCCTATTGCTTTTCATTCTTGAATATCCCTGTGGTTGCTGTCTTTAGAAATTTGTGTTTTTCTTGATCTTTGTTGTTCTATTGTTACTTGACTCTTCCCGTTCTTTGAACTTTTATTATTTTGTTTTTATCCCACTTGATCACTTGATCATTTGAATCCCGTTATTCATCGATTTGCTCGAGCGAGCGCCAGTAACATTTCCATTGGATCCTATCACATGCCAATGTAGCCCAATGGCATCTGGTTGATTCAGGAATATGAAAAGCCTCAAACCGTTCCTTCAGGGTCTTGACAAGGAAGTCTGACCATCTTGAGGTGGGCGGCCAGGTGATTTTTTTTTTTTTTTGCTTTTTGGGTCACACCTGGCAATGCTCAGGGGTTTCTCCTGGCTCTGCACTCAGGAATTACTCCTGGCGGTGCTCGGGGGACCATATGGGATGCTGGGGATCGAACCCAGGCCAGCATGGGCCCGCTAAATGCAAGACAAATGCCCTACCCGATGGGCTATAGCTCCGGCCCCCAGCCATGCGATCTTTTGACATCCCTTGGGATCCAGTCAGTAATGGCTCTAGTCCAGCGGTCATCTCCAAATCACATTACATGTCCAGCCCATCTGACTTTGGATGCCTTGGCAAACGAGACAGCATCCCTGATTCTGGAATAGTGAAGGAGGTCAGAGCTCCGGATTCCTTCTCTCACTTGAGTGAGGCGTGATATTCCAAGCATAGCTCTTTCGATTCTTCTCTGGGAGACCCAAATAGCATTCTCATCCTGCTTTTGTAGGGCCCAGGTCTCTGAGGCGTATGTTAATGCAGGGAGAACTGTGGAGTTAAAGAGATGTGCCTGGAGCCGGAGGTTCTTTGTCCTTTTAGCTATTTCTTTGGTGCCTTTGAAGGCATTCCATAGCGCTCTCTTCCTCCTGCGCAGCTCAGGTTTTAGGTCGTTCATCATGTTGACTTCTCTACCTAGGTACACATAACTGCTGCATTCAGAGATGTCTGTGCCATTGAGAGTGAATGGGGCCTCTGGAACTAGTTCATTTTTCATAAACATAGTTTTCTTTAGATTCAGCTGTAGACTTATCTTTCCACATTCTCAGTCAAAGTCAGCCAGCATTTGTGCCGGAGTTATTAGAACGATGTCATCAGCGAAGCGGAGGTGGTGTAGTTGCCGACCATCTATCTTCACTCCCATTCCTTCCCATTCTAATTGTCGCATGATGTTCTCAAGGGTGGCGCTGAAGAGTTTTGGTGAAATGGTATCACCCTGTTGAACCCCTCTTTTGACACCAATGATCACTTCCTTGTAGAATGGTGAGATCCTGGTGGTGAATCCATAATACAGCTCACGAAGGATCTTGATGTATTCAAACACATATGTTACACATATCTAAAACACAAACATATGTGTGTGCATTAATAATAGTAGCCTTTGGATTTTTGCTTGAGTTTGGGACTACACACAACCCACAGTAGTGCTCACTCAACTGACTCATGGAGCTGCCCTCAGGGATCACTCCTGGTGGTGCTGAGGGAACCTTTTTGGAGCTGCGGAGCAAATACAAGTTATTTATTTGCAAGACAAATGCCTCATCTGCTCTTGTATCTCCCTCTCACCCTTGGGAACTTTATTAAAGAAAAAGAAAACCTGGGAATCAAGAGTCACTCGTATAACCTCATCAAACATTTTGAGGATGCTTCCAAGGAACAATTTTCAGGTCCTTCTCTTTCTGCAACTCCCTGCTGGCATGGACAGCAAGAATCCCCTATCTCTGAGCTCCACTTGCTGCCCGGAGCAGAGCAGCTGTTCTCACTGGAAGTAGGGATGGATCTTTACCTCACAGGTGAGTTGAACCCTAACCCTTGTAGGTCCTGTACTTTATCCTGACTTCTAATTTTAGAGTAAACCAAAGGATTTACTTTGGTTTACCTCTAAAATGCATAATATGCATTTACTGCTGGTCTAATTTTAGAGTAAACCAAAGGTGTTCTTTTTAGGTGTTTCCCAAAGCCTGGCTGTGAAATGAAAAGCCATCAAGGTCGCAAGAGATGGTCCTTCATCTTCTGTGTGACAAAAAATCCAAGAAGAGGTTCTTTGGGCTAGCGCTGCTCTGGGATAACACATCTCTGCTCTAACCTCAATGCATAGGAGGCCTGAGAGCCATTATAGCTTCAATATTTAAGCTTTATGAGATATCCTCCTTCCTTACCCCTCTGTGCATATCTGTATATAGCATTCTATAAATTCTCCTATAGTTTCTTTGAATAGTATCTCTATACCCCAACTTCATGGAGGCAAGTTTTGTGTATGTGGACTTAAACCACAAAAAGGACACTGGGAATAGAACTTGGGTAGAAAAAAATGTTTAATTTGACCAAGGCAGACATGCTCAGCTCTGCCTGGCGGAGTAAACATCCCTTTCCATTTAGAGATGACAGCTTTACTGTATTCTATCCTGAAAAAAAAAGATCATAGCTTTATTCTTAAGAGACTCTGCATTCTTTTCTAAAGATATCATTTTCTTTCTTTGGCACTATGCTCCAGAATATCTGAACTATAGAGATGATCTCGCATATTAGTACTAAAATGCCCCAAACTTGCATTCAGGACCTCTTTGTCATCTGTGAATGACCTTGGCTATGTGCATGATGATACACTCATAGATTATTTCATGAAAATTTCTGACGCAAACATAAAGAAATCAAGTTAGCCATGAAATCCTAGTATGTAAGCTCAAAGCAAAATCTTGGAAGCATTGTTCATGGTGAGTCTGTGGGCCTGGGAATCTCAAACTCCCTCTAGCAGAGGAGCTTGAGTTAGCTAATGTCTGAATATCTACAATTCAGCACATAATTAAAGTATAAATTCCATTCATACAAAAATTTTTATTCACAAGTTTATATGCTAACTTCAGGAAATCTAGATGTTATTGTTCATATTGACAAAGAAGTTTGCTTTTTTGAAATTGTTTTCTTCTAAATTTTTCATGTTAATAAATTAAAACTAGCTCAGAAGGAAAAAAAAATCTTATTCCTGAGTAGAGTTCTTAATATTGAAAAACAAAACAGAAACCTAACTCTAAAATATAAGATTAAGATCACAGAAGTAAATTTTGCCAAAGTGAAATCCAAAAAAAAAAGTGAGATGAATAGAGAGATGGGAAGTAAACATATGAAAAGGTGAAAAGCTTTTAGCTGAAGAAATAGCTCATGAGAAGGTAGAGACGAGAGGAAGAAAAGTACATTTGGAAAATGGTGAGGGAAATCACATTAATAATATATGGGGAATCTCTTTAAAAGGAACTGACTTAGCTGAAAGCATCGTGGGTCTTTTGACTCTCCCCACCTGCCTGTTTCTATTAGCCAAAAAGCTATTTTGGACATTAAGGTCAGAGACCATTTCAGCTGAAAAGATATTACTGAGTTGTACAGAGTTCAGACAATAGAGAATAGCAGTCACAGAAGTCAGAAAAGAGTGGAAAGTCTGTACCAAGTCTTATGTCCTGAATAGGAATGAAGGTTGAGAAAAAGATTTAAATCCTTAAATCAAGTGCAGGCACCCAACATAAGAAAAAGTCCAGGGGCACTGAAATTTAGTAATTTTTTAACACTTTGGTCTAAGGGTCAATCTCGTAGCAGAGTCAGGTTTGGCTGGGACTTTCTCTGAGTGCTATTAATGAAGTTCTGCTTTAGCGTTGGTCCCAATGGATCCAAAGACCCCAGGAACTCTGATTAGAATCAAAAGCAATTGCAGCCTCAGGTGAAAGTGTGACCGCTGGAAATTGGACCTGAGACCTCCTGGGTTCTGATGTTGCTAATCTATAATGTCGCTGGTATTCTCGAACACCAAGATTAGAAGTCCCATTCAAATGTCCTTTTGCTTTCCTATATGTTACTACCAGGGTGTATTTCACTTCTGCTATATTTCCGGCCTTTGACTATTCTGTTTACCACCATTTTCATCACCATTAAACTATTATTTATAGTATATTGGCCTCAAAATAATATAAGTAGGACCTTTAGTGATGGTTCAGAATGCTGAATCACATATTTTACATACTGGGGGGTTTGAATTGGATCCCTGACAGAGCATGGAACCTCAGAAAAAGTCCCAAAGGAGGAGTAAGCACAGAACTGAAAGTGCCTCCTGAGTATTGTTGGTTGTGGCTATATGCATATGTAAATATGTAAATATGTATTTAAATGTACAATAGCTATACTTAAAATAACATTTAAAAATAGGAGATCAAGTCATCTGAAATTCAGTTATATTTATGATACAATCTCTATATTTTTCTGAATCACTCATCTAAAATAGCCTCTGTACAAACTCAAGTTAACTTTTTTTTCTTTTTGATTCATTTTTACATTTGCACTTTTGCTGATGATCACTAATTCATTTGCTACTTAATCAGAACATTTTATCTGGGGCCAGGGGTATAACTCAGCAATCGAGCACTTACTTTGTAACGTGTGAAGCCCTCAGTTCTTCCCGTGGCACTGGGAAAAGAAAGTCAAAGAAAATGAAGATATCAATAACAAAATGAAAACAAAAGATATAGTGTAATAGAGTCTTGCAGTGTTTTTCTTTCCATTGGTTCTCCATAATATTTTGTATATCTGCTAGCATGCAAAAGATAAGATGAATGTAATAAAGTATTATATTCATTTTACATCAAAGTTATAATGTACCGCCTTATAAGAAAAAGAACATTTGTCTACTGGATAAGGGAATTTAGCCAGCTCAGATATTATCCACATTCCTTGATTGCTTTTACTGAAGAGCAAGCATTTACTCAAAAGCAGCTCCCATTCTCTGCAGTCCATGCTAATCAAACTCATACTTAAATACTGAGCCCCATTTTGCCAAATGCAGACTGCTCTGAAAGAACGTCATGTAAATAGATCATTAGCTGTCTGACTCATCACTGAGAGATTTCATGGACCACTCTCACCTCATGACCTGCCTAATCAAAATAGGCCCTTCCCGTTTCTTCCCTTGGTGTTAATCTCCAAAGTTTCTGCAAGTAATCCTCTAAGTGTTATATTTTCTTTCATAATGTGCTTCTTGGAGAAATCCTAATTTTATTATAATTCATTAACTGAGATGTGTGTCAAACTCTTCATAAGATAAATCTTTGTAGCTTTTTTATTTCAATGATGAAACAAAGAGAAACAAAATATTGTTGCTACTTTCAAAATGAATGAGCGTAATGGCAATATTTTTAGAACAAAATCTGTGAAATGTATAGGAAAGACAATGAAATGATAAAAGCACACTGGAATAAGCACATAGGAATTCTAGTACAGAAATACCATTTAACTATTTTCTATCATTCAGCATGGATTTTTCAACTCCTGTCCAGAATGAGTGTTTTGTCATAGACTTTTTGCTACTGAGCTGTATCAAGTGATTTAAACAAAAATAACACTTAGTATGCAATTATTGAATTGATCTGTTGAATAGGAAAAAAAATTCTAAAAAGAAATGTTCAACAGAGGTTCCTTTTTACAATGTCTTGGTGTAACTATGAATTAATTTAAATGTACAGTGAGTAATTTTATTCATAGGTTTGCTTATTACCCAAAACAAGAATTATTGCTGAATAACTCTGAATCAGAAACGTCAGTGCTAAAACCTAAAAAATGTGTTGAGGTTCATATTGAACTGAGCAAAGCTGGTAATTTCAGAGACTCTCAAATTGATTGGTTCAGCTTCCTAGACAGGTAGGAACTGCCCTCCATTTACAATCATACAGAAGCTATTATATTCCGCATTTCTCCAATTGTAATTTGCTGAATCTCTAACATAACCTTTCTGCATGGCTAATACACAAAGCATTATTTATCTATTTTTTTTTGGCAGTAAATTGTTTAAGAAATTTTCAGATGCTTATATGGGTCACTAAGTGCTTAGTTGAAATGAAAGAAAATTGTCTGTCATCATCCTAATATATTTTTTTATTTCACCTAGAAGAAGCAAATAATAGTGTGGCACAGTTAATTGACAGAAACATAAATAATTGAACTTAATTATTGAACGTGTTGCTACATAAACTAATTTATCTCAGTTGTATTAGACAAAAATAGCTAAAGCAATTCTGCTCACACATGACTTATAAAGATTTTTATTTCACAAAACATTGGTATTTAATAAAAATATTAACTTTAAATTTAATGTCATTTATCAATGTGATAGGATATAGAAATGTTTATTTCAAAAAAATAAATATAAATAAAATTATGCAATATATGCCTAAACACACATATATGACAAATAAGAAGGAAATAGTGATTAAACCGTATATTCAGCAAACTATATTTTTCAGCAAACTATATCTCCTGGTGACTTCAAAGCAGTGCAAGATGTGGATATGTTTTGGAACCCCCAGGATGAAAGCATGATGATTGTCACCCCGCATCCAGCACTGAAAGTTCATAAGCATTTAAATTTATTCCAACCCTTGTTACTCCAAATGACTGAGGATGGTCTATGTGAGCTTCTGCTTTTATTCCCTGCTGTCTGTTCAATTAATATTTGAATTCCTTAATTAAAAGAAAGGAGCTGATTAATGACTCATTAGCAATTTATTTTTCAGAAAATGTCAAAACAAATCTCTTCAAAAGGTGTTTCATAAGTTTATACACTGACGCCTACATTTCTCCTTCATTCTCACAGACTTGGCATCTGTGAAAATTGTTTTCTTCTTCATAAAATGCATGGATATGTTCTGAAATGAAGAGACCATCCCCAAATTTAATGTTTCAAAATTACATAAATGACAGTCACACATACTGAATATGTATTCACATAACCTTTTCCTTTAAGAGAATTTTGCCTTTTCTGAGATTATCACCTCCCTTGCAGTCTCTGAAATGGCAGCGTTAGATCTTGAAGAGGACGGTACAGTCTTCCTGGCTCCTTAAGCCTGGGCTGATGAGCAATTTATATGACTTCATGTTTCCCTCTTGTGTATTTTTAGCATATTTAATTGTGCTAGATTATGCACAGCAACAAACTTTAAATCCAAATCAGTTGAGGCTTGAATATTCACCAACAATACTGGGGCTGAAACCCATATGTCACCTCTAGGTGTGTTTTGAGGGAGGAAGGAGAGCTGGAGCAGTAAAACAATAGTGGAGGGACGTGGGCATTCGGGGAGAGGGTGTGGTGTTAGAAGCTTTTATGCCCACAACCTATTTCATGCAGCATCATAAAACAAGTCTCAAAATAATAAAAGATAAAATGTACTTTGTTTCTTCCACAAGGGCATGCCTTTTTTGTATGTATGTATGTGCTTTTCTTTCATTTCTACCTTCTTTCTTACCTTGCTTCTTTCTTACCTTCCTTCCTCCCTCCCTCTCTCCCTCCCTCCCTCTCTCTCTCTCTCTCTCTTTCTTTCTTTCTCTCTCTCTCTCTCTCTCTTTCTTTCTTTCTTTCTTTCTTTCCTTTTTTCTTTCTTTCTTTCTTTCCTTTCTTTCCTTCTTTCTTCCTTTTCATTTTTTTCTTACCCAGCAGTCCAAAGGTTTTGTCCTGACACTGTGCTTAGGGATCACTATTGGTATTGCTTACGGGACCACATGGGGTGCAAGGATTGAAACCAAATCTCCTGCCTATGAGGCAAGCACCCTGCCTGCCATACTATGGTTGCAGCCCAAATAGATGAGTGTTCTGTGTTATTTTACAACCTTTCACTCACTGTAATGCATTTATATTTCCTTTGATGATTCTTCAAGTTTCTTTTTGATGGGCCATTGATTATAACTTGTGTTAATCCCAAATATGATCCCAAGAAGGAATACGAAATTAGGCTAGGCAAAAAAATATCCAGTTAGGTGATTTTTTAAGCTTGGTGAGATATAAAATCAGCATCATTTTCACTAAAAGTGACAAAAATATTAGAACCTTGGAGCCAGGAGCTAGATTAGTGGCTTGGAATTCATGATGTATACAGGTAAAGTCATCAGCTCAGCCTCAGTACCTACTAATGTGGCAAGTTCAAGTAGATATGACAGCTATTTCTGCTTTACGGCTCTGCTCTCTGTCCTCTCCTGTTTCACAGTAACTTTGAGTTTGCACTGCAGTCAGGTGTACCAGGGCACCACAGTTAAAGGGGAGAGGCCCTATGGGTATACTTAAACTACCATGTGAGCACCAGAGCCAGAAAGTGAATCTCAGCATCTCAGCAATAGCCAGTGAGCACATCACTTAGAATGTACATGAACACCACATCCAAAAAAGGAAACCTCCAGAAAACATGTGCACAAGCATAGCAGTGAAAGGAATGCAGTCTTTATTAAGCACTGTTGTCACATAGGCAAACAACTGATGCACACCTTGCCAGAACTACCACAACTAAAATGCATGGAACCCACAGCTGCACATATATGTAGTTCTGGGCATATATGTGTGATCTTTGAACACAGAATCAGGGGATACCCAAACACAACCAGATGTAGCTCAACCTGCCCTCTCAAGGCAAAATATTAATACTGCGGAAAAGAAAACAATTTTTCAAGTAATTGAAAGAACCTACAAAGGTCTGATCTAATCATTATTCCCTCTGAAAAGCTTATTCTTTTGGTCAATGTTGGTATTTCCATGAATATCTCTCAGAATTAATTGAATATCTTTTCCTTGAAATTCAAAATTTGACATTAGTGAGAAATCAATATAAAACAACACTGAAATATGTGAAACTTATGTGCTTTGGGCTATCATTTTCCAGCAGGAGACAGATGAGAAAAATGGAAGAAATGTGCAGAAACCCTAGAGAAGTGTTAAATAGATTCTTTCCCTGCAATAAGACACAGACCTTCGATTTTATTCTTTGGGTCTGATGAATCTATAAAGCATGGACAAGACTTTTAACAAAATTTATTTATATGTTTTTATTTAAGTTTTAGTTTCATTTTTATTATTGCACTAAACAATTCACCTAGCGGTGGGCCAATTTATCCATTAATACTAAGTAGGTACAGGGTGCTAAATTGAGAGAGACAGTGTGACATAAAAAACATGTGCATGATTTCAGCTAGAATTTGATAAAAATATTCATAATAGCTCCAATCTCTCAAGGAAAACTTTGAGATATTTCTAATTAGTGAATTGTGCCTTCGCTATTTATGTGGCAGTTAGGAAGCAGTGCTTATAAATGATACTTCCTTTGACAGTTTTCAGCTTTATGCTGCAGGGTTACACCCTCAACTTTGTTTCTGTCAAAACTTTTTAAATTAGTAATGAATTGAGGCTGTTGATGGCATACTTATCAACATCAAAAATACCACCAATGTGGGAGAGGTAGAAAAGTATAAATCAGCTAAATTAGAGATTTAAAAAAAATAGTGTACTAAAAAGTACATCAAGATTTAATATAGAGCATTATACACATTAAAAGTATCCCCTTCCCTTAAATCTTAAAAAGACAAAGGAAAAAGAGGGGATGAAAAACAAATAGAAGAAAAATATGTCCAAAATATTAAATATTTCAGATAATATTAAACACTCAGTTTAGTAATATAAAGTTACAAGAAATGTTAATGAGGCAGACGCCATTCACCGCCAACCATGATCCAGGACTTATGAGTGACTCTCCCGGAAGAATGACAGAGTCACAACTGATACAACCCTTCCTGTGCCAAGCTGACCATGAAGTTCTGAGAGTGGCAACCTGGCTCCGTCCCTGGGCAGTTCCATTAGAGCTTGAGGGGTCAGTAAACATTTCATTGGGGACATGCTGGCTGGGCTTGGAGTGGGATTGAGGCTCCTCCCCCATTCCCCCAGCTCCAGTGACCCAGTATTTGCTTCTGCAAGATGTGCAGATGACATTCACCACCCACTATGATCCAGGACTTATGAGTGGCTCACTGCGGAGACTGATGGGAAGCACAACTGATATACCTCCTTTCAGTATTGTGTTGCGCACTATTTTAACATAACAAATCAGTTTAACATCAAGTCTTTACCAAAATCTTTCCCATATGTATGTTGCAATGATCAATGTGATTGCAGCCAGCTAGGGGAGCCGGCATGTGGATGGGGGCGGTGGAAGTTATGGTCTTTGGTTGTGATAAAGACACACTGGTGGTGGGGCTGCTGTTGAGCAATGAATGCTGTGACACTCTATTATGAAGGGATTTGTAAATTACGGTGTTTTAATAAAGCTTACAAAAGAGAAAGGAAAAAGAAGAAATGCTAATGAAGGATTCAGCAGTATTAATAAAATATCTCAGTCAAGAGAAAGATGCCATAGTTAGAACATAAGTAGAAAGATTAATACATCAACTTGACAAATTACAGCATAGCCAGAGAAGAATAAACTGATTATCAAAGCTGTGGAAAATAGTAAAGCTATTGTGAATATTTAAAATGGTAGTTGGAGTAAAAGTGATGAGCGTCCTGATCGCATTGCAGTTGACAGGTGTGGAATGGGATGGGGTTGAGGGTGGGGATGGAATATGGGAGCACAGGGGAAGGGAAGTTGACACCCATGGTGGATGGGCATCAAAATATTACATTCCTAAAACGCAGCTATAAATAACTTTGTAAATCGCAGTACTTTAACTAATTAAAAAATTTTAATGCTGTACTTTGATAAAATTGTTGTTATTGTTCCATTAAATTATATTTAATTATATTTACCTAAAAATGCCTCTTGTGTAGAGTTAGAAAAACCTAGTAGAAAATAAATCAACGATATGAAAATAAAATGGCTGGTCAAGTTGTCTTAATAGTTTTGAATTCGTTATTTTGCTACTGAGGCAATCAATGTGTACTCAGGGCTTATTCCTTACTCTCCGTTCAGTGCCAGGGATGAAGTCTGCATAGGTCAATGCAAGGCAAGCACCGTACCTGCTGGGCTGTCTTTTAACCCCATCAATTGTTCTGTAAATTTCAAGTTCTACCACACCTATCTATTTCAGTATGC
Organism: Cryptotis parvus; assembly: GCA_021461705.1. NCBI lineage: Eukaryota > Metazoa > Chordata > Mammalia > Eulipotyphla > Soricidae > Cryptotis > Cryptotis parvus. The sequence goes on from JAJIBD010024450.1 coordinate 54,191, forward strand.
TCAATAAATGTGAGCAAATGCATTTCTTAATACAGTGATTGGTTGAAATGAAAACAATGTTAAGTTTAATTTAATTTTTGAAAAGTTAATATCAGAAGAGAGAAGATGACTTTTTTTTCTTAGAGCATTAGATGAAATGAAATTGCAAACGTGAATTTTGTCAGATGGTCAAGGTTTGTTCAAGAGTACATAATCACTTGTTCTGCACATTTAGCTACCTAACACCTGTGATGGTTATAATAAATGTAAAATAGGTCTCAGTCTAAAAGTCAACTGAAGAATTAGAAAAAATCTATACACTAACACAGTAACGATTTGTCAGACAAGAATACTAACAGAGGAAGACAGAAAAATTATAATCTAACTATGCTTGGGAGTTACTCCTAGCTCTAGGCTCAGGGACCAATTCTGATAGTGCTTGTGTGGGACCTTATGGAGTACTGGGGCTAAAACTCAGGTTAACTGCATGCTAGATGAGTACTTTACCCACCTCTTATTTCTATCGAGCCCCAGGAGCTACTAAACTCTTAAAGATAAGACACCAGAGCGATAGTATGTATGTATGTATGATGTTTGCCTTGCCAAGTCACGTTCAATCATCAGCATACCAACTGGTCTGCCAAGCACGACAAGAAGTAATTCTTGATTTCAGGGTCTGGAGTAATGCTGTAGGTAGAGATAAAAACCAAACCAAACCAAACCAAAACAATCAAAACTTCTATTGACCAAAAATAGGCAATTAACATAGAACACACCTCATATGCAATCTAAATCCCTGAGTATTTCCTTGACTTGAACCACCATGTTAGTCTGCATATATGGATTCGCCAAAGAAAACCTACAATATATAGCAATATGTCATTATGTGTGTGTATATATAGCATATAGAAATGATATAATTTAAAGAATTGAGTCAGGATTAAACAAGCTACAGTCAAAATCTACAGAGGACCAGCAGGCAGTGGGTGTCAGAAGAACAGATGGCACAGTTGCAGGTCAACAGAATAGAGTTTTCCAGAAAGCTGATGATGTAGATAAAGTCTGAAAGCAATGTTCTGGAGAATTAGCTTTCATTTGCGCAGCTCATTGTTCTAGCCAGGACTACAAGTGCATAAATGAATTCACTGAGGTTATGGAAGGTAATCCACTTTACTCCGAGTTTGTAGACCTCACTTTTGATCTCATCTCCAAATACCATCCAACCAATATTTAAAATAAAAATAACCATCACATCCGGTAAAGTGGGTGGCCTCAAGATGGAAGACAGAAAACGTAGGAAATTTAATGTAAAAATGTTTCCTAATCAGGCTTGGCCAAGATTTCCTCATAACTGGTGATGTTTTCACTTAAATTGCAGTGTTTTGTTAGTATATGTAACAGAATTAACCAATTATTTAAAATTAATTAAAAATAAAACTTCCAGGCTTTTGAGCAGAAGACATATTTGCACTGAAATACAGTTTGTGCTGGACTCAAGGGAATGAAATTACTTTTTTTTTATATATCTAATGCAGAGGCATGCCTTGCTTAATATTTATTTTGAGAACTCTAATTATCTAAAATATTCTTCATTGGGAATTATTTCAAAATAAGTATGTGTTTCACTTCTGACAATCACTGGAGAATGTTAATAAACAATTACAGAACTTGAAGTAATGTATTTAGAAATATTGAATCTTTTGTTTGTTGATTTGGTAGCTGTAGTTTAAAGGACAGATGGTAAAATAGACAATAATAGTGGTTTACTGCTCATACTGTCTCAAGAGAGGTTCCAATTGCACCTATAAAAGAAGGTAATTAGTCCATTCTATTTTGTTCCTATTAAGGGAAAGAAAACTGATTCAGTTAAAAGCCAACTAGGTACTACATGAAATTAAAATCCTGGTATCAGTAACTTATTCTTTCACTTAGAATTTCAAGATAGAGTCCTTAAAAATGAGAAATGTCACCTTCTTAAATACTGTAGTCTGTTAATTATGTCACTCATTGCAGTAAAGTTTATTGGTGTGATTAGTTGACAGATAGGGATATCGCTCTTTATAAAATTGTATGAAGTGAAGACAAGGTTAACACTAATTTAATATCCATTAATGATATGATTGAGAGCATTCAGAGATGAAAGTTGAGTTCTTAGTAAAATGCCACAGTCTAATTTGTTTAAAAAGAACAGGACCATGCTCAAATCATGATTTCTTCATAAATCTAGTTTTTTGGCTAGTTGGAAATACATAATTACAATTATTTTTCATTTAGACATGCATTCTTTTGCAACTTCTCATTCATATCAAATACAATTACTTGACTCTAGAAAATATTTGCATTCATATGTAGCTCCTTCATATGTAGGAGCTACAACATATGTAGGAGCTCCTAACCATATGTAGCTCCAACATAAAGAGAATAATAAATATTCAATTTAGATTTTTTTCTTGTGAGGTGGAAACTTCCAAGAGGTGATCTGGGGCCTAGTTGGTAGCACCAGTCTCAAAAGTAAATATTAAATATAAGTATTATATCTTTCAAAATAATTTTTCAAGCTCATGAAACAAGTATCAAAAACTAACTTAAGTTTTAAAATTTATCTTGAATGACTTAAACAATGACTGTAGACATTTGAGGCTACTTCTGCATGCTTTAGACTTATGAAAAAGGAGAATCTTATGGAAGACATGAATTTGAATTAATGACAAATTACATAAGCTAGCAATGATGTTAGCCTTTGTAGATTAATTATATTAATAGCTTTCATTGGAATAATTTGAGCTTTTGGATAATATAATGAGGGTTTACTTGTAACATTTTTGTCTATGTTTTAATTCTCCCAACTGTGAAATGGAGAAAAATGTCAATACTAAGAACAATGCAGCATTTGCATAGGAATGGAAACAGCCACATCATGACAAACAGATCTTGAATTAGCTCAGGCACTGAATAATGTCATGAGTTTTTGTATTTAGAAATTTATTTTTTAAATCCATATATACCACGGAAGATTGATGAAGACAGCTGCATTTTTAATTCAAAAAGATCAGCTGTTTGGCAGAGGAGGCACAGCTAAGAAAAAATTGTCACAATGATTTAAGTGAAGTGAGAAAATCAAAGACAAAGTGAAGCACAATGAAATCATCATGCAAAATACACATCCAATACAACATTATTCATTTCAAAATGAAAGTATGTCTAATTTGCTTTTCAGTGTGCCTAGTTTAGCTTATACCCAAAATAGTTTCCTTAAAGAAATGCCCTTCAATGAGGAGATAAGAGAATTATAGCAAAAAAAACCCCACAAAATTTTGATAACTATTTAAGGAAACATAGTTCTTTGATTTCATTGTCAGTCATTGGTTATCATTGTAATATATTTTGGTTATAACTTAACCTTTTATGACAAACATGTCATCTGTTATATTAGTCTCTGTTATGGGTACTTTCCTTGACCTAGCTTGGCACAGGTCAAGATCAAATAACTACTTGTTAAAAATGACTTTGACCTATAGTTGACATTTCACCACTGTCTGCTAACAAATGCCTCCCACTTGTAGCCCTTCCTATTAGGTTCCTGGTTAGACTTTCCTGTTGGAGGGATCTGTATGCTTAAGAGCTTATCTCTCTCAGTTAATTTAAAGAAACTTAAATCTACAAGTGGTATTCAATCTATACTTATTGCTTTTAATTGTCCTTTTAAAGGCATTGGGAGGTGCTAATTACACAGCAAACAAACAAAACAAACAGTACTTTCTTGTTTAGAGTATGAAGTGTGATGGAATTCATAGGTTAAATGCACATAAATAAATACTTAGTTAATTGCAATGTTAATGTAATTAAGAAGAACCAATCACAGTTTGATGACAGACACCAACAAATAGGATTTCATTAGAAAGGACAGTTCGGGAAAACTATCAAGAGCGATTGAAGATTTAGCTAGATTTATAATTCTTTCCTTAGTGTCTTTTTCTTTTTTTTTGTTTCCTGCTTTTTGCATCACACCTGGCAATGCTCAGAGGTTACTCCTGGCTCTGCACTCAGAAATTACTCCTGGCAGTGCTCAGAGGACCATATGGGATGCTGAGGATCGAACCCAGGTCTGCTGTGCGCAAGGCAAATGCCCTACCCTCTGGACTATCGCTCTGGCCCCTCTTTCCTTATTGTTATAATAATACGTACTCTAGAAGCTTCAGTGATTATAATACAGATTATTATAAGCACTGTAATAACAATGTAAGAATTTACCTTCACAAGTGCTCAAAATGTAGTCGCAGGCTTGAGAGTACAGAGGTTAGGATACATTGGCCTGCATTGATTCCTGGCACTGAGGTTCCTGGCACCTGAGAGTTGGCCTGAGTTTGATTCCTGGCACCAAAAGTTCTCGTGAGCAGTTCTAGGTGTAGCCTTGTAAGACCCAAGAACCACCAGGGTGAGTCAGGTCATTCCTAGAGCTGAGCACACTGTGTTCTTAGATCCTTGTGGTGAATTGATCAATGGTTGGGTAATGCCCTAACCCCAGACCTGCATTCAAAACACAACCAGTAAGCCTGTGTTTATAAAATATATGTATAAGTACATATATGTAGTGAAGACAAGGTGAACACTAATTTAATATCCATTAATGATATGATTGAGAGCATTCAGAGATGAAAGTTGAGTTCTTAGCAAAATGCCACAGTCTAATTTGTTTAAAAAGAACAGGACCATGCTCAAATCATGATTTCTTTCTTCCTGCTTATATATAAATAAATACACATCTCCCTATATAATTTATGTATGTATATAAAAATATATATAATTTGTGTACGTTATATATTCTTTTTAAGTGCTTTAAATTCTTTATTCATTTGAAGGACAAATCTTTGGAAAAAGTAATTTTATTACAATATTTTATAAGGAAAATGTAATGCATAGATGGCGTGAACTACCAAGATAACATTGGTAGTAAAAGTTAAGCTGGCATGTGCCAGTCATAGGTACAATGTCGGTACCTATAACCAAAGTTCTGTAACATTACCTTGCAAGGCACAAAGACCCAAAACAGCAACAAACCTTGAGAAGTAAAAAAGAATAAAAAATCAAACCAGTGTAGTCCAGATGAAAGAAAAGTCATATTCAGTGACCTACATTTGAACCAGAGCTGAGATATAGTGAGTTACGTATGGCAGAGTAGCTATTTTCTGGAGTAAGTTTTAAGGAAAACGTTAGCCATGAAAACACTCCAGTCAATTCATTGGCTTGATCCAATTCAAGCCTCTCTGTTTTGCTTCGTGAATAAAGCAGCAAGAAAGAAACTGGAAAATACCTAGGAATCAACTTACCCAAGTGTGTAAAGGACCTGTATAAAGAAAACTACAAGACACTGCTCCAAGAGATAAAAGAGGACACAAGGAAATGGAAACATATTCCCTGCTCATGGATGGGGAGAATCAACATTGTCAAAATGGTAATACTCCCTAGAGCTCTGTACAGATTCAATGCAATCCCTATAAGGATACCCATGATATTCTTCAAAGAAATTGACCAAACAATCCTGAAATTTGTATGGAACGATAAACCCCCCAAGGATAGCTAAAGCAATCCTCGGAAAAAGAAGATGGGAGGCATCACCTTACCCAACTTCAAACTGTACTACAAGGCAGTAGTAATTAAAACAGCATGGTATTGGAATAAAAACAGACCCGTGGACCTATGGAATAGAATTGAGTATCCTGACACCCAACGTCAAACACATGATCATTTAATCTTTGATAAAGGTGCAACGAGTCTAAAATGGAGTAAGGAAAGCCTCTTCAATAAGTGTTGTTGGGAAAACTGGGCAGCGACATGTAAAAAAATGAATTTGGACCTGTGTCTAACACCATGCACAAAAATCAGATCAAAATGGATTAAAGATCTCAATATCAGACTTGAATCCATAAAGTACATTGAAGAAAATATAGGAAAAACCCTCCATGACATTGAAGCTAAAGGCATCTTCAAAGATGAAACATCACTAACAAAGCAACTAGAAGAAAAGATAAACATATGGGACTACATGAAACTAAAAAGCTTCTGCACCTCAAAAGAAACAGTGACTAAGATACAAAAGCAGTCCACAGAATGGGAAAGAATATTCACCCAATACCCATCTGATAAGGGGTTAATATCCAGGATATATCAGGCACTGGTAGAACTTTACAAGAAGAAAACAAACAACCCCATCAAAAAATGGGGGAGAAGAAATGAACAGAAACTTCAGCAAGGAAGAAATTCGAATGGCCAAAAAACATATGAAAAAATGTTCATCATCACTAATCATCAGAGAGATGCAAATCAAAACAACAATGAGATACCACTTTACACCACAGAGACTGGCACATATTCAAAAGAACAAGAACAACAAGTGCTGGAGTGAATGTGGGGAAAAGGGGACACTCATCCATTGTTGGTGGGAATGCAGGCTGGTACAGCCTTTCTGGAAAACAATATGGACTTTCCTCCAAAGACTAGAAATTGAACTCCCATTTGACCCAGCCATACCACTCCTGGGAATCTACTCTGGGAAGCCAAAAATACGCAACGGAAACACCATCCCTACTTTGATGTTCATAGCAGCATTATTCACAATAGCCAGAATCTGGAAGCAACCAGAGTGCCCGAAAATCGATGACTGGATAAAAAGCTTTGGTACATCTACACAATGGAATACTATGCAGCTGTCAGGAAAAAATGAAGTTATAAAATTTGCCTACAAATGGATGGACATGGAGAAGATTATGTTGAGCGAAATTAGCCAGAAGGAGAGAGACAGATACAGAATGACTGCATTTATCTGCATAACATAAATATATAGGTGCATAATATGATACCAATATCCAAGATCAAGTGAAACATATATCAGGAGGTCCTGTCAAAGGTGGAAATTATCACAAACGTGTGGGATTCAGAGGCTAGGTAAGACAGAAATGGAACAGTGTGCTAACAATTGTTGAGGGTACTAATACCAACCTAGAACTGAACATTAAATAGAGGCAAAAAGATACACATGACAACCCTTTAATGTATGTTCTGTAATCCATAGTCTGCAGGGGAAGGAAAAGAGAAAGAGAGAGAAATGGAAAGAAATCAAGAACCTGCCATGAAGCTGGGCTGGGGAGGGGGAGGGAACCGGGGAGGTTGGTGGTGGGAGATGGGCACTGGTGGCGGGATGGGTGCTGCAAACAATTCAGTATGATTTGTTGGCAAAGTGCTACACCGTTTCAATGAAACAATGTATATTTTAACTGAACTAAAATAAATACATGTTTAATCACTAAAAAAAAAGAAACTGGAGACTCATGATAATAACCATTACTACAGTTTGAGAGGAAAACAGTAATGATTTTATTTGATTGTAGCCCGAAGAAAAACAGAACAAAACAGAGGAAAGAAACATTTACTAGAATGTATTCTTGGCTACATACATATAAAACATTTAGAAAAAATATGGTAAACTATGGAATAAATACTAATGCCAAATTTCTGGCATTGCAAGAATTATTATCTAATAAGTAAAGAGATAGTAAAATGGAATTTTAATCATATAGAAGCAATACATACTCTGAATTTTAAGCAAATAGACTAATACTTTTGTTACATATGATACCTAACACAATTACTATTAACTAGAATTTATCATTATCTAAAAATCAAAAAATCAAGAAAATATTTATATTAACAGAAAGACTAAGAAAATATATTTCATGAATTTGTTGTTTATATTAAAACATAATGAATAGTAGATAATATCATACAGAATAACAAGCAGTTTAAAATAATCAGTCATGAGGTTAGGAAGAACAAGAATACTTGCCTAGCATGAGACCCCACTGGTTCTATCTAGTTTATCCTATATGGTCCCTTGATCCCCAATAGGATCAGTTCTACAGCCAAGAGTATGACCTGAGGTCTGGGCTCACAACAAGAACAACAACAAACATCGATTCAGTAAATCAGTGAGCATAGTTTTTCTTTTAAGAAAAGATAACAGTTGAAATAAGAAGCAAATATCTACCATCCAAAAGCACCACTTACAATGTCAATGTTAATGAAAAAAGAACCCAATTGAATATGAAAATCGATTAAACATTGGAAAAATATGTTAGAGGCAATCAAATTACTAGAATAATATACATATATATATGTGACTACTATAATGTTAGAATGACTTTGACAGAGCACATTAAAAGAAACAACGTAGCAAACTTCCTCAGTCTTTGAGGAATCTCAGGTCCATATTTTCAAGACAAAAAATAGGCAATGCTCAAGAAAAAGCTTAGTGACTTTATCTAAGCACTGGAAATTAAAGGCAGATCTGTGTGGTATAAGACTGAATCTGAGAGAAAGTTGGATAGGTGATTCCTAATGGAATATAAAAATCTTTTTGTAGGACATGGCAAAATGTGACAACATAGTCATCTATAAAACTATCTCCAAGGACGGATAGCACTTTTCCCAGAATACTCTGAAGCAACATAGTGAAATCTATAACGAAATTTCTAAATATTATTTTAACCCTTAGAGTCTAGTTTTAAATATATTAGGCAAATTTGTCATAGGCAGAGAAAATCAATTAAAATTGATTTTTTTTGTATTTTATCTTGATAATGCTCTTATCTTATTAAGAATTAAACTTTGTTGCCTGAATATAAATTATGTTTTATTTTTGTATAGAGATAAGGGCTACTGAAACTCAATTAATTGGAAACAAACTATATATAATGCAAAATAAAGTTCTAACTTGTCTGATGTAAGTTCTTACAGATTCTTTATATTGTATGTCAACATAGTACTCATTTTCCACTTTTTATTGTCATATACAGAACTCCATATTTTATTTAAAAATCATATGATTTTATCTTTTCCTATAGTAGATAATATCCAACTTTCAGCCTAAAACTTCTATTTTAAGTTATTTGTAGTACTACTTCTACAACTATTATGATTTCTATGATTTTTAAAATATATTATTTAATTAAAAAACTGTTATTTACAAAGTTAAGGATTGTTGGGTTTTAGGAATACAGCATCATTTATTTACTTATTTACCTACTTATTTACTAATCTATCTATCTATCTATCTATCTATCTATCTATCTATCTATCTATCTATCTATCTATCTATCTATCTATCTATCTATCTATCTATCTATCTATCTATCTGTCTATCTGTCTATCTGTCTGTCTGTCTGTCTGTCTGTCTGTCTGTCTGTCTGTCTGTCTGTCTGTCTATCTACATCTATCTATCTATCTATCTATCTATCTATCTATCTGTCTGTCTGTCTGTCTGTCTGTCTATCTATCTACATCTATCTATCTATCTATCTATCTATCTATCTATCTATCTATCTATCTATCTATCTATCTATCTATCTATCTATCTATCTATCTATCTATCTCTCTATCTATCTATCTATCTCTCTCTCTATCTATCTATCTATCTATCTATCTATCTATCTATCTATCTATCTATCTATCTATCTATCTATCTATCTATCTATCTGTCTGTCTGTCTGTCTGTCTGTCTGTCTGTCTGTCTGTCTGTCTGTCTGTCTGTCGGTCTGTCTGTCTGTCTGTCTGTCGGTCTGTCTGTCTGTCGGTCTGTCGGTCTGTCTATCTATCTATCTACATCTATCTATCTATCTATCTATCTATCTATCTATCTATCTATCTATCTATCTATCTATCTATCTACCTATCTAGTCTATCTAGTCTCTCTGTCTATCTGTCTATCTGTCTACCTGTCTATCTGTCTGTCTGTCAGTCTGACTGTCTGTCTGTCTGTCTGTCTAACTATCTGTCTATTTATTTATTTGCTTTTGGGTCACACCCAGCAATGTTCAGGGGTTACTCCTGGCTCTACACTCAAGATTTACTCCTGGCGGCGCTCAGGGGACCATATGGGATGCTGGAAATCGAACCCAGGTCAGCTTGCAAAGGCAAACGCCCTACCCTCTGTGTTATTGCTCTGGCCCTGCATGCAGCATTTTGACATAACTCCTACCACCAGGGTCAATTGGCCTCCATGGCGTTCCCATGCTCCTACATCCCTACGCTCCAATCTACCACCTTGCCATTTCAAAGTCCTTTGTTGTTTGTATGTCATGTTTTTAGTGTTGTTGAATCTGTGCTTTGATGCAGAGCTGTAAATTGCTATATCACATTTTCAAACTGCTGCTCTATCCAAAGCCGTTTACTTGTTCCTTCATTACTTTCCTTTCCTGTCTTCTTCCTTTCTCTCTTAATTTCTTTGTTTTGTTTTGTTTTGTTTTTGTGCCACATTTGGTGGTACTCTGGGCTAACTCCTGCCTTTGCACTCAAACATCACTGCTGGTAAGCTTGTGGGACCATAAGTGGTGAAGGGGTTAGGACTCAGGTCAGCTGTGTGGAAGGCAAACACAGTACTCACCGTAGGGCTAAGACTCCATGCCCTCTTGACCGTTCCCTTCTATTCTTTTTTAAAATATGAAGTAAATTTTATTTTTTAATTTATTTTATTATACCACCGTGAGATTTACAACTACAAAGATGCTCATGTTTGGGTTTCAGTCATACAGTGTTCCAGCACCCAGCCCTCCACCAGTGCCCTTTCCCCACCACCAATGCCTCCTGATTGACTCCTTCCCCCAGCCTGTCTCTATGGTGAGGCACTTTTCCTCCTCTCTCTCTCTCTCACTCACTCTCTCTCTCTCTATCTCTCTCCCTCTCTTTCCTTCTCTCTCATTCTCTCCCTTTTACACATGTGGCCTGCAATATAACATTTAAAGGTTATCATGTATATCCTTTTGCCTACATTCAATGCTCAGTTCTAGGCTGGTATTACCATTTCCAACAATTATCAGTACACTGTTCCTTTCTCCGTCTTACCCAACCTCTGACTCTCACACGTTTGCAGTAGATTACACCCGCTGACAAGACTTCCTGATCCATGTTTTGTCTGGCCTTGGATATTGATATCATGCTATTTTTTTATACCCTGCAAATAAATACAGTCATTCTATATCTGTCCTTTTCCATCTGGCTAATTTCATTCAGCATGATCCTCTCCATGTCCATCCATTTATAGGCAAATTTCGTAACTTTTTTTTTCCTGACTGCTTCATAGTATTTCATAGTGCAGCTATACCACAGTTTCTTTATCCAGTCGTCTGTTCTCGAGCACTCTGCTTGTTTCCAGATTCTGGCTATTGTGAATAGTGCTGCTCTGAGCAGATAAGTGAGATCATCCTGTGTTTGTCCTTCTGGCTAACTTCTCGCAACATGTCTTCCAGTTACAACCAGTTTGCAGTAAGTGTCATGATTTTCTCTTTCCTTGAATCTGCATAATATTCTGTTGTGTATATTTACATCTTCACAATTCACTCATGTGTCTTTGGTTACCTAGATTGATTCCATATCATCGAGCGAATGATGATGTCCACTGATTCACTCAAAGGACGCTTTCACACCAGTATTCCTTGCAGGTAGGTGCTTCAGTAAATAATGGTGTGCAAATGTCCTTCTGAATAAATGAATGGACATCATTCTGGGGTAGATATTCAAAGGTAGAATTGTTGGGTCACAGGGAAGCTCAGCTGTAAGGTCACTGAAAACTCTCTCTATTGTTTTCCATAGGTGGTGAACCAGATAACATACAACTAGCAGTGAATGTGGAGTTCTTTTCACCATAGCCACACCCACAGAGACTGCTCCTACTCTTTAAAATATTTCCATTCTCAGTAATATGAGGTTACATCTCATTGTCTTCTTGATTTGAATTTCCCTAATGAGTGATGCGGAGTATTTTCTCCTGTGCCTACTGGCCATCAACCTGTCTTCCTCTGAGAAGTGTCTCTTCTTATCCTCTCTAGTTTTTGATGGGGTTTTGTTTATTATACTGATCTTTGTGAGTAATTTGTATATCCTAAATATCAATCCTTTTTCTGATGCGTTAAATGCAAATATCTTTTTTTCCCCCTTTAGTTCATGACCTGAATGAATAGTTTGAAGCTCTTAGTGTTCCTGGAGGGAGCAGATGCCCTTGGGCTACACTAGCACACAACAGGACTATGGAGATGTTACTGGTGCCCGCTCAAGCAAATTTATGAACAAAAGAAAGACAAGTGACAAGTGACAAATTATGTCTTTTAGTTTCAAAGCTGAACAAAAAATTTAATATCCCACTGGAAACTCTAACATATGCTGTGGAACTCTAAAGCCCCAGACTTGGACCTTCCTCAAGGGCATCATCAGTGATATGATGCCACTGGCAAAGGACACAACAGAAAAAAATCAACAACTGGAACTATATCACAAAATTAAAGAGTTTCTACATGGCGAAAGAAATGTGGACTAAAACTGAAAAAAAATCTGTAATACATCAAATGAAAACCATTTAAAAAATTTCTCTGTGGCAGAACTATCAATAGTTCAATCTCTAGTTTCTAAAGCTTAGAATTGAGATTAATCTCATTAATCTCATTTGTATCTTTCAAGATAGATACAAGTATGTATTTTATAATTTGTCTTATTTTTATATGTTTAAATAAATGATTTACAATTCAAGTTAAAATTTATACATTGTAGAATTTAATGGTATATTTTTTCCATTTTAACATATTACATATATATACAACAAATCAAATTGATTTTAACAAATTACTACTGGCCAGAGAAACAGCAGAGGAGTAAGGCTCTTGTCATACACAAAGGAAACACCAGTTTGATCCCCAACATTGCATTTACTTTCCCTGAGCAAAACAAAAATGTTCCCTGATTGCAGGAGTAATCCATTAGAGCAGCTGGATGTGGCCCACCTTCCACTTTTCCCCAAAAATAAATCACTAAGAGGTCTGAATCTAAAATAATCAGTGGGTTAAATAGTCTAGTGGGTAAGGTGCCTTGCAAACAGCCATTCCCAGCTAGATTCCTGGCACTGCATATGGGCCCCTGAGCACAGAGCCAGCAAGAAGCCCTTGACAGCACTATGTGTAATCTCCAAACCAAAACAACCAAAAAATGGGAACACACACATACACACACACACACAAAACCCTGATTTAAAAAAAGCCCTAATCATATAAACATAATCAAATACTTTCCTACATTCAATGAATAATTTTTCATCTGGAAAGAATACCATGAAATAGATATTGTATTATTAACAAGTATGGAAAATATATTATATATCGATGCTGATTCTTAAAGAGATTGGTTTACCAATCTCTTTAAGAATCAGCATCGATATATAATATATTTTCCATACTTGTTAATAATAGGCCATACAGTGGTCAAGTGCATCAAACATAAAGCGAACATACTTAGGTGTTGCAGGCACTGAGAGGTTAAGTATATCTGGGGACAGTCCTCCCTTCAGGTGTACTCTTGCTCCTGATTATACAGCTTTTATTTATAGCCCTATTTCTGAGTAATAGTAAGGTTATTCACTGTAACCAGAAGAATACTTGCTGTGAGTAAAGAAGCATTCTTTTCATGGTTAACTTAATATAATTCTACACATGAAACACATGATATTATAATGCAACATCATCTCAATCATAATTATGAATACAAAAAGAACAAAGTTCTAAATTAATTAGAGAAAGTTAACTAAAAGAAGTGCTAACAAAATAACAATAAATTAATATAGAGAATAAAAGCTTCAGGAGACCAGATTTATTTCAAGACTACTGCTAATGATTTCTGAATAAACAGATTTATGTGTTCATTGGGGAAGGCTTTCATAATGTAAAGGGAGTCATCGGCAATGAGGTTATAAAAAGCCAAGGGAAAAATAATTTAATCCGAAGATTTTTTATAATGAAAAATATTGACTTAGAGGATAATCATCTCATATAAGGGGTTATTTACAATCATGTATTTGGGAAAAGATTGAAAATTAGTAACAAGTGCTGAAGGATGAAACTAAATATTGTCATATGTGTCCCTTTATTAAAATTTGGATTTAAAAAATTCAATCTAGCTTTTCAGTCTATTTGGCAAATAACAATATTTCTTTTTATTTTACCAATATGTTCATAATATCCTTCTGTTTATTGATACAAGCAAATGTATCTGAATAATTTGACAAATTAAATTTTATTCCCCCTTTGTGATGAGCTTTATAAAATGAGAAGCTGCTACTAATTGATTAACAATTCCCTTTCTTATCAGGCCATCAGCAAACATAAGCCTGATACTGAGATGACAGACTTACCAATCCCATATTTCCTCTGCCTTGAGAAGAACAACACCAGCGCAGGTGCTACATTATGATTGTCAGAAAGTCATTTTGTTTAACAAGAATAATGTCGTTCAGAGGGTTAGCCATCTGTTTGCTGAGTGTTTGTCAAACCTATTTCCACAGCAGTATAAAGCCATGCATACATATACCGGGATAATGGAACTACCAAAAAAGATTTAATCTCTTGCAAAAATGAACAAAAAATTATTTTAAGAACCAAATAAGATTAGAAATCAGACACCTCCATGCATTTTGAGGTAACTTTAAATAATTTAAAGTGGTCTATTTTTAATATAATTTATGAATTTAACCAGGAAGATAATTATCAACTTAATAATGGTTCAAAATATTCAGACACTTAAATAAATGTGGTATATTCTGTGTGCATTTTTAAGATTATGGGTTCTATCATAAAGGGTCCTTACCCAGAATATTTTGCTTTTACTTTATATTGCTTATCAAAACAAAAAATTTCTTTTAGCAGCCAGAAATCGTTGACTTTTCAAAAAGGGTAAAGTAATAATAATAGCAGAAAACTGTTAAGATTATAACTTTTCTTTTACGTATCTTAATACTTTTCCTAGTCACATAAAACCATAGATTTATCTTCAATCATCTTAAAGTTATCCAATTATATCACTGAACACTTTGAGGATACTTCTATAATTAATGTCAGTAAATGCTGATAATTAAATAACACAAAAACATTTCAAAATCAATTATTCATAAAACATTATTAAGAGCATCATTTATAATGTAAATGTTTATTTAAAAATGGATAATTTCTTTAGGTTACTGATGCCAGCCACAAACATTGTGTACTCTTAAAATAAAACCCTCCCCTAGAATGAATAGCATTGTTTAATTAGTGAGTAATAACAATACTCAATCTATTTTGAAGGAATTTAAAAATATCAAGCAAATTATTACTAATTTGAATATATTTGAATATATTTGAAAGTTTGAAAATGTTTTTGACCAAGTTAATTCCATTCAGCGAATAAATATTTTTAAATAAACTAAAATTTAGTGACACTCTTCAAATAAATTTGCCTATATTTATCATGTATAAGTCATATAAAAATAAAATATTTGGTTAGAGTTAAGTACTGAATGTTAATCACAAATTATACAGAATTTCACACATTTATTGTTTATGTATATACTTATTTACTCATTCATTCATTCATTCATTCATTTTGGGTCACACCTGGCGATGCTCAGGGGTTGTTCTGGGCTCTGCACTCAGGAATTACTCCTGGCTGTGTCCAGGGACCATATGGGATGCACGGGATCAAACCTGGGTGGATCTCTTGCAAGGCAAACACCCTACCTGTACTATTCTCACACAAACATTTTAAAAGCTGAAGAGAAAAATCAGAGTATGCTACCCGCATGGCAGAGCCTGGCAAGCTACCCGTGTCATATTTGATATGCCAAATACCAGTAACAATTTTAGACCTCATTCCCATGACCTGATCGAATGGTTTGAGGCTCTTTATGTTCCTGGAGCAAGCATTGCCCTTGGGCTCTACTAGCATGAGACAGGATATATGGAGATGTTACTGGAGCCCGTTCAAGCCAATCAATGATGAACGGGAATACTGTGATACAGTGATACAGACAGAAAGAGAAAAATCAATAAAAAATACTTTATACTCCCAAATAGAGGTTCAGTAAGAGAACAATTATACTTTCAGAGGTTCAAGTAATTTCTGACGGTTTTGGTAATGGCAATCACTGAGTTAGAGTTGATGTTGATGATTGTTAGCTACATGTATAGGAAATACAGATATGCACCAAGGAAAAGGAACAAGGAAAGCACAGAGTTCTAATTTTGAGACTCTCAAATACTACATAAAAAGTGAGAGAAACTCATTCAACATGTGCTTCCAAAGATCACCTTCTAGTATGCATGTCCCCTAAAAGGTGGCCTGAGGCAAAGCATTGAGGAAAACCATCTTGTTCTACCGCTCAGAGAAAATTCCTTTTACCTCCTCTTTCTTGGTTTTCAGAGGGCCTCAGAGACATTTTCAGAGGGCACTGAGGCCTCTGACAGTGAATTGTCAGTGAGTCCTCAGTAACATCAGCCGTAGGTCACTGCTAGCTTTATTTATTAGAAACAATCCTCGGAGTTGGCATGAGATCAGAGATGTTTATGCTTTGTATGTTGTTCCTGTGACCTCCTCATCTGCAGTAATCAACCGGAACATGCTCAGACCAAGCTTGAGTTTGGTGGGTAACAAACTGGTAGGAGTAGAGAAGAGATTCCAACTTAAGCAGGAACGTTGTTTGGTTTTGCCCTCATTAGAGAGACTTACAAAAAGGAAGCTTGGTCTGTCAATTATATTAAAAGTTGATTAACCATAGGTATCTAGAATGTTGACAGTGCTAGAAAGAAACTGGTTTCCAAACATACAGACAGTGCCGAGAATGTTTGATTACTTTTTCCTCTATTTGAGCTTTGAATCAGTGTTTAGAAAGTTACTTTGCTTTGTAGTAAAAGAAACTTCAAGAGTGATTTGGAAATTTCATGACAGCAGCATAATTAACTTGTAATGAAAATTAATGTGAGTCCATTTATATACCGAGAACAAACAAATGTAGACTCCTGGAAAAGGCTACGATTAAGGGTCAATAACAAATGTGCAGGTGTTTCTCGATAATGAGATATAAAAGGCTCAAAATTCAAAAAGAGCAACCTCTAGTACAAATTTTAAAGAGACAGAAATAGTGGGCATGCTCTTGTGGTGTGGGTGGAAATAAGGTTGATCACGACATCCAAAGAAAACTGGATTTAAAGGGTTTTGGCATTAAATCAAGGGCAATTGTCATCCAGGTTTCTTTGTTGTGGTTTTGCCAGCAAGTCGTTACTTGGCTCTAAAGGAAGGACACTCAGTGGTTTCCCAAGGCTGTTCATTATATAAGCAGCCTTGAGAAAATAGAAAGAAAGTCTGATCACTTATAATGTGGAAGTGAGAAATACAAGGGATCGACTCCTGGGAAACCATCCTGCAATTAAAATTGGGTCCAGGAATAAGTTCACTTTTAGGTATATTTTCCATCAATTAAAAACATTAAAATATGAAAATAACAAACTAATTTGAGAAAAAAGAGTTTTTGAGTGTCCAAGACCAATTAAAACTTTGTCCTGTGTCAGAGATCAAACTAATAGTCTAATTGGCAGGCATTTTAATGTCATGGCTCATTTATTTTCTTTTCTTTATTTCTTAACTCACATGTTGGTGCTCAAATAAATTGTATATTTGAGTAAATAATTCGGTAAAAAGTAATACATAGCCTGAAGAAAATGTCTGAGTTTCAAAAAGTCTTTTTTAGGGGTCGGAGCGATAGCCCAGCTGGTAGGGGATTTGCCTTGCACACGGCTGGCCTGTGCCAGCCCGGGTTCGATCCCCGGCATCCCATATGGTCCCCTGAGCACCGCCAGGAGTAATTCCTAAGTGCAGAGCCAGGAGTAACCCTGAGCATCGCCGGGTGTGACCCAATTGGAAAAAAAATCATTTTTAGAAGATTCAAATTCATCATAAAAATATCTAAAAATTAAAAAAAAATATGGATCTAGTACTGGGTATAACCAGCATCAAATAGGTAAAAAAACACATTTTGTTGTAGGACTAACCACTCTAAGTAAAAAGTCTTTAAACTAAAATTCAATTTTCGATGGAATAGAGAAAAGCTATTGCTACTTGTCAGACACCAAAGTAATAGCCTTCTTCAAATGCAGCATAGTAGGGTAACAGACATAAAATTGTTTATTTGAAGGTGAAATGATTGCCACCAGTACTACATATCAGAGAACCTCTCCCAGAGAGAGAACATGAGGTCTACTCATGAAAATTACTTTTTCCCATGGATATTTCCAGATTTGTCATGAAGTGGGTATTAATCTTTTATTATAACTTGCATTCATTTAATTTTTTTCTTTTTGGGTCACACCTGGCAATGCTCAGGGCTTACTCCTGGCTCTGCACTCAGGAATTACTCCTGGCGGTGCTCAGGGGACCATATGGGATGCTGGGGATCTAACCCAGGTTGGTCGTGTGCAAGGCAGATGCCCTACCCACTGGACTATTGCTCTGGCCCCCTTGCATTCATTTTAACTATTCTTATCTCATTGTGTTTATTCTTGCCTTCATCTACCATAATATACAGGGTGGTAGGGCAAGCAACTAATATGTTTCTGGATAAATTTGCATGCTTTTCTGCTGTTTATAGGGCTGCTAAAATAAGTTGCCTTCCAGGGGCCAGAGCAATAGCACAGCTGGTAGGCCATTAGCCTTGCACACAGCCCACCTGGGTTCAATCCCCAGCATCCTATATGGTCCTCTGAGCACTGCCAGGAGTAATTTCTGAGTAAAGAGCCGGGAATAACCCCTGAGCAGGTGTGACCCCCAAAAGAAAAAAAAAGCATGTACCTTGGGTAATATGTGATGATATTTCCATATCCAACAGAGTAAATCCTATAATTTTTGGCAGTAGTTAACTGTTGAAGATTTTATTATCATTGGAGATCGCTTTCTAGAGAATTATAGCTCTCTGGTCCCACTGACATCAGACTACACACTGGATATGGCTACTGAAAGAGACAGATCTTTGTACAAAATTGATGTAATATATGTGTTCTTTGACAAGATTCATTTCTATGGTCATATTGAATGCCTCCTGAATCAACCAGATGCCATTGGGCTACATTGGCACGTGATAGGGTCCAATGGAAATGTTACTGGTGCCCGCTCGAGCAAATTGATGAATAACAGGATTCAAGTGATCAAGTGATTGAATGCCAAGATCCATGAAGAAGTAGTTCTAGCAAACTGACTTCAGGAGAAGATGTAGGACAGGCTATCCTAGAGTCCCTGTGAACATGTAACTTTCATTGAAAAAGGATAAACTATTTAAGCTTCAGTGATTTGACAAAGAGTTATAACCGGATAATAAAGCTGATCCTATTATAGTGGCTTTGTTCTGTGATAATGAAGCTACACTGCAGCTTTATTTTACAGTACAATTTTCTCTGCATAATTCTGAATTAGAACTAGACATAAGAGAAATTTGCATGGGATTTGGAAAGCAGAAATATAGGAGCAGCCAGCAACACTGATGGGTCAGACAGCACTAGCACCATTACAAATGTGCCAGCTTATCTTCTTGGAGTCTTCTAGCAACTGGACTAAAAGATATTCTTGCTCCCATCAAATGTTTTGTCTTCTCAATTTTCTAGACTATGTGTGTACAGCTTCATGCAGAATTTCCTCCTGAAGATTTTCTATATCACAACCTTTCAGATGGTTACAAGTGAGGTAAAAGCCAACTTGGTCTTTGCGATTTGAGCACATAAATTTGTTTACGTCTATCCGCCATTGTTATCTACTGCTTCCAAACTTATGTTTCTACTGGGATTTCACACATTTATTGGTTCCTGCAGTTCTCTAACTCTATTCCCTATCATGGACCTATTATTCCATACCTCTAATATTGGTCTAATTTTTTCTAGCTGTGCCCAAATAGATAAACTTAACTCTCTCTAGTCTTAACTGTAATGTGATATTATAAAATATATTCATTATTTCTAATTTAAATAATAGTTCTTCAGGAAAGGAAATTATTTACAATTTAGAAATGATAAACTTCTGAAAAGAATCTTTACACTCCAGAGGTAGAATTGTTACTGATGTATAAGACTCATCTGAATTATTGTTCTGATGACTTTCTTTAGCTTCTCATAAAAATAAACAGCAACAACTTTTTGTTACTACTAATGGTACTTTACATTTATAGCACCTTTATTCAGAAGTCACTTTGGACATTTTTACTGCCAATTGGCAATCTTTTATTTGAAGTATGGAATATAGAAATGAGTTCATGTAGCAAAACTGTGCACCCATTTTAGAGGCCAAATATGGCATAGGGGAATATGACCCATGGAATATTGCTTTGAATGCTACAGTGCATTTACACACAGTAATGAAGGTTCTAATATCAGCAGGAAGAGAGGAAAGTGACAATGAACATTAAAGCTGAACTGGTGCATTCTCTCTCAATGGAGCATGAAATAAGGCATGTCATCATGTCAGTGTACTTGGAGAAGGATTGCTTAGACTTCTTACTTTCAGTGCAGTGAATTGACTTCATGGTGAGTCAGATTCTCCTACATTATGACTCTTACACCTCTTCATTTCATTCCCTATTCAATCCTCTGCCTTTACAGATCTACTGTGATACTAAATTGCTACCTTGTCACGAATATGTAGAAGCCTTTTAAGCTTTCTCATATGACTCGGAAATTTTGTGAGAGGCAGATTATTATTGTAGCACAATAACATCATTCCCAAAGAGGAAAAGACATTAGAGATGATAATAACGCATCCCATCAGCGCCATCCTTTCCTGCCCACAGCATATACACAATAGCATCATTATGTTAATTTTAATTCTACATTCAACTTCACTTTATAATGCCAACAGTAACTAAAAAACAGCTAATAATGGTCATTTCAAAATACCTGACACATATTTTAGCTATAGTGTTGTCATTTCAGAATAACTGACATATCTATAATCAAATTCGTTACCATATAATCATGTACAATTAAGATATTTAACATTTATAGGTCTCATATGCACAACTTATGTGTAAAGGACAAAGCATAGATAATATTAAACTATATTCTAGGGTTTATATCTTACAGCACATTATTTTTCTAAGCTTTATTGTATTTCTTCTATAATTATTTATCCACTAATAGTTGTAATTCTGTTTAAATATTTTACTAAGAATATGCTGAACAAGTCAGTATAACTGAAAAAACATACAATAGAAAAAGTAAGTTCTAAAAAGTTATTATTGGAAAATTATAACCAAAAGTGGTTTCAATTTTTCTTTATTATTTGAAATTATTTGAAATTATTTGGTTATTTGTAATTATGACCAAAAGTGGTTTCAATTTTTTCTTTACTTTAACCTGATTAACTGTCATTTTATATCTCTTTACAGTTCCTAAAGAGACAGTTTAATATATATTTACAATTCAGGCCTTATTCAAATTAATAGTCAAGTTGAAATATTTTTCATATATGGATGATCAAGTTAAAAAGCTATACAATTTTACATAAAGCTATATGGAAATGTATATAGTATATCTGGGGAAAATGAATTGTTTTATTTTTACTTCAGTTGCTAAATTCAAGCTTATGTATCAAAGTAGAATAACATTATAAGGCATTTCAATTTGGTGAAAGTTCAATTTTAACCATTTTCTTAACCCACTGGGATTTACTTTACTGTTACTTATGGCAGGGGGGGAACCTCTCACAAGGCACCCTGGAGGGTTGGCGGGTTCTAGCCCTGGCCTGCCACCTTAGCAGAGCCTTGCAACAAGCCAGACGATCCCCCACTCCACAAGGGCCGCCATTTTCCACATCTGGACTTTCCTCTCTTCAGAACTCCACCCAGCAGAAAAGCCTATTACAGCCCAGCTCGAGGGCTACTTGTGGCCATGCGGTTCATCAATAAATGCTGGATTTAGAGCTGACTACAAGAGTATGCTACCAGCATGGCAGAGCCTGGCAACCCCCTCCCCATGTCGTATTTGATATGTCAAATACCAGTAACAATCATAGACCTCATTCCCATGACCTGATGGAATGGTTTGAGGCTCTTTATGTTCCTGGCCTGGAGCAAGCAGATGCCCTTGGGCTCTACTAGTATGAGACAGGACATATGGAGATGTTACTGGTGCCCACTCGAGCAAATCGATGGTGAGTGGGAAGACAGTGATACAGTGTCACTGTGATACAGTGATACAGTGATACAGTGATGGCAGTGGGTGGGCAAAAAAGACAGTCTGAATCCCACCGTACTGTTTCTCTGTCCCTTTAACTTTATTTTCCAATCCCGTTTTTACTATTTTGTTTCTTCTGTCTTTAGCTTGTGTCATTTGATTCTGTTTTTACTGGGACCTCTTAGATCTATCTGGGCACCTATATTTCTTAATTCTGAGGCTTCTTGATTGTTTCTTCATCAATTTGTCTTTCAGGGATTCTAATGATTTCTATTTTTTTTCACCTGTGCTATCTCATAGTTCTCTGGTGTACTGTGTATTGCTTACCATCTTCTGTGTTCTCTAGAGATTTCCTTTAGTTCACCTGAAATTCCTTCATCTTTTTCCAGCTGTTGTTGTTGTGTTGCTCAGATGGTCTATCAAATATTGTCAGTGAAGCCTATCATACTTTTAATTCATGTTTTTTCAGAATTTAGTTTTCTCATTTTGCTTCACATAGTTAATATTTGGAGGGGAGACACACTTGGCAGTAGTAGGGGCTTACTCCTGGGTCTCTACTGAGGAATCACTCTTACCAGGGATTGGAGCACCACATGGGATGCTGTGGATTGAAACCTAGTCAGTTGCATGCAAGAAAAGTACCCTATCTGCTTTACTATCTATCTCACTAGCCTATCAACTTCACGTTTCTTTTGGCTGTGCTATCTGTGTCCTTAATTATTTGAACTCAAACATTCTCACCAGAGTCATTTCAAAGTAAAATGACTTTATTTCTAAGTAAAAATCTTACCTAAAAATAAGGATAGGACACACTGAATGTTTGAATTATATTTTATAATATTCCTTTCTTAAACATATTTTTTAAGCTTTGAAAGTACAATTCTTGGAAGGACTTTTATTTTCTTGCTATAAACATTAAGTTAAATAGCCTAAGTATTCAGCCAGTTAAACATTTTCTTAATTTGACCCATTTTCTAAACATAACACATATGTATATGCTAGTTTTAAGAAAGGTGTGGTATTGAAATGATTTGTGCACAAGCTATTGACTGTAGTGTAAAATGCAGACTATTGGCAGTATTACCAAATTTTAAACCACTGTGGAAAACTTAATACATTAAAAAAAGAAATATGATTCCATGTTTTTCCTCGAAAATACACAGGAAAATGGAATAGAACAGAGGGGCCTTTGGGTCTGAGAACAACTTAAATTAGGAATGTCCTCTACCAGGGTGTGCAGTCTAGAGAGAGCTCCAAAGTGAGGGAATATGGGTTTGGTTTATGCCCACCCTCCTCACCTTCCAAAAAGAGTAATATCAGTTGATCACTTGACATCCAGTTATTTGTCGATTTGCTCGAGCGGGCACCAGTAACATTTCCATTGGACCCTATCACGTGCCAGTGTAGCCCAATGGCATCTGGTTGATTCAGGAATATGAAGAGCCTCAAACCGTTCATTCAGGGTCTTGACGAAGAAGTCTGACCATCTTGTAGGTGGGCGGCCACGTGATCTTTTGACATCCCGTGGGATCCAGTCGGTAATGGCTCTAGTCCAGCTGTCATCTCCAAATCGCATTACATGTCCAGCCCATCTGATTTTCCATGCCTTGGCAAACGAGACAGCATCCCTGACTCTGGAACAGCCATGGAGGTTGGAGCTCCAGATTCCTTCTTTCACTTGAGTGAGGCGTGATATTCCAAGCATAGCTCTTTCAAATCCTCTTTGGGGAGAGACCCAAATAGCATTCTCATCCTGCTTTCGTAGGGCCCAGGTCTCTGAGATGTATGTTAATGCAGGGATAATGGTGGAATAATATAACAGCTTATATAATATATATATAATATATATATATACTGCTAGAATATATATATTCTAGCAGTATATATATATTAGTTATATATATATTAGAATATATATATTAGAATATATATATATATATATATATATTCTAGCAGTGTTTTAGGAAACTATTGTATATTCAGGAGCGAACATTGAGCATACATAATTAAAAAACCTGTGATGAAACAGGGCAGCTTGTTCAGGAAGAGACAAATGACCTTGGGGCTTCATCTTTTAGTATAGTAATGGAGAGCTAGAAGGCTTGAAGTGGAGAAGGACTTTGCCGAGCTGTTCTTGCTGGCCAGAACTTTCTTGCTTTCTGAATAGGGGGTGATTGGGGCCTTATTAGTGCAAAGGTGTTCCAGAGCTCCTCTCAGGTTCTGTCAGAGCCAATAAAATAGCATGCAATGGGCAGCTTCTCCCAGCTACAATCTTCAGATCTGTCTGTTTTAGCTTTTCCTAACTCCATAGAACCCTACATTAGTGGAGAAGAAAAGATAACGGGTGCTGTTTCAAAAACTTTGACACACAATTGCTTGACTTATCAGGGTTTCTATTTATTTTTTAAGCCAATTTTTAAAAAGTTCTCTGTTGTGGCTCTAGCTCAGGAGTTTGAGCACTAGATTTATAAAAAAGTTCTCAAGTGCAAAATAGAGCCACCCATATTTAAGGGTAAACCTAGTTCTAAATATAAAGTGGAAAAACAGAGGTGATGATTGGTTTATAGTTTGATTTAGAAATAGCATGCCGTATTTTGATGAATTCATGATGAGTTTCATTTCCCTCTTCTTAATTTATGAAAAATTAAATGCATGTTGCTAGAGTTTGCTCATTTTTGTGCCTCCCAATTGAGGCAGGCGAGGCAGGTCTCTGTTCATTTGTGA
Organism: Cryptotis parvus; assembly: GCA_021461705.1. Classification (NCBI taxonomy): domain Eukaryota; kingdom Metazoa; phylum Chordata; class Mammalia; order Eulipotyphla; family Soricidae; genus Cryptotis; species Cryptotis parvus. The sequence continues at coordinate 78,943 of JAJIBD010024450.1, forward strand.
TCCCAGCTTCTTCAATATTTTCAAGAATAAAATATTGAATAATAAAGATGCTCAAAAATAAAATTAAAGATGCTCAGATTCTGAGTTGGAAGGCAGAAAAGTTGGTTGAAAAATAGAAGAGAAAGGAAAGGAACTCCCAGTGCGGTGCAGGGAGGAACTTACTACAGAACTAAGTTAAAAGTAAATTTAGTGCTAGCCTTTATAAAGGTCCTTTGCATTGTTATAATCTCTAGGATGGGTCTGGCTGGTTTGAATCTTCCTGGATATCAGTTTCAGGGATTGTTCTATCTTCATCTTTTGAATCCTACTTTTGGGACAGAATAGTATGGTCCTGGGAACTTCCAGGAATGTTAAAGATAGGACCTTAGGAGGAGGTGTTAATGGGGGAGATGTCAAAGTGTTGGCGAGCAAAACTGTGGGAGCCTCCATGGTTAGCAAGGGGAACCGGTGGCTTCCTCTTTTAAGGTCAAGGCACAAAAGGAAGTATAAGATGATCATAAAAAATACCCTTGGTTTTCTTGATCCTGCTTTTCTGTGAGACCTCTGTAAGTAATTCCTAGATTTAGCACCTTAGAACTCTTTTTGCTGTTGTTGAAATTATCTGTGTAGTAGTCAAGTAATCATACCTAAATAGAGTCACTTAAACAATTGTGGATCCATGATTACTTACTACAGCAATGAATGAAGTGCAATGCATATCTTCTGGATGGAATATGAACGTCTATCATCCTTTTCCCATTGCAATGATTTAGAAATATGTCACTAAAGAAAATTATTTTAGTGTTTGTTTATTCTTGATCATTCCTTATTTTATCCTGCTATCCCGACTAGTTGGGGTTCAAAATACACTCCTATAGATTTGAATTCAGTAGACTTTCCTTTTTTTGAATGAAATATAAAATAATTCCAGTTCATATTATACTTGGTATCAGATTGGTCAAAATCTTTGACCCTTAAAATTCTGCACTTAAGCAAATAAGAAAAAAGGTTTTGAATCTTTGCATCTCAAAGTTTCTACTTCTTAGGAATTTATTAACCAAAGTTTGTTTTCTCATAGCAATTATAATCCAATAGCCAATACAAATTTCTCACTAGAGTGTGGCTATTAGGCATTTAATGATAATGGCCAGGTTTTAATGACAAGCCAATATAAGGTCTTAAGCCAAAAAAAAATTAACCCGACTTTGGCTGCCTTTGTTTTTCAATCAACACATCTAGTCATACCTCAGCTGGAAATCAAAGTGAGGTCACTCATTTCAGGGAGCCCTTTTGCCCTTTATGCTTTCAAGAGGAAAACATATTGACCAGAAAGAAAGGTGCTCAAGGGCATTTGACCTTTAAAATAGAATGAATCCACCAAGAACCAGATAAGGAAAAAAATCATATGATTTGTTTGCTTTTTCTCAAGTAGCCACCTGGGTTCAGAGAAGCATATAATACTTACTGAAATGTATTTCTGTAAGGTTACTTTGGAAATCCATTTTGAACTTATAAGCAATTATAATTTTTTGATGTATTAGAAGATTTAAATAAGAATGCAACATAAAGCAGTTCCTTTTTAAAAGAAAAAAACACTTTACAGAGTTGAGTGGGTTATAGATTAAGATATTCAGTTCCCTCTAATTATCAATTTAAGAATACGGACACATACAATTTTAGTGCAAAGTGAAGAAAATGTGATTATATTTTGTCTCCAAATACATAAAAACTCAGTTAAATGAATTTGGTGAAATATTTGAGTGATTTAAGTGTGTTTATATTTAAGATTCTGATTAGTATGTATTAATATTTTAGAAAGTCATTTTTATTAAAAGTCTACCTATCATTGAATATGGTACATAAAATGTGTTTCTTAGCTGAACATTAATTTTTGTCATTGCAGTGCTATTGAGAGAATATATAAACAAAATTGTCTTGTTAAGTATATTAGAGTACTGTACTAGAAATAGCAAGTAAAATGAGGCTGGCTTAGAGTAACATAAGTCAAAAAGTTGCAAGTTTTATTTGTGTATCTTTGTTGTGTCTACACAAAAGAAATCTAAGTGTGAGTTATTTTAAAAATATAATTTAATTGCTGAAATTCTCAAAAGTTATACACAAAATCTGGTAGAGGGCTATTTTTTAATTTTATTATATAATTATAAATTTAGACATAGTGTTCAATGTACTTATTAAATGGAAATGTATTTATATCAAAATGCTTTATGAAAAGACTTATAAATAAATGAAAATGAAATGTGTAGGACTACTTTACGTCTTAGCTTCTCAAACTATAGGTCACAACGCCTGTGAGGACATGTAACTAAATGTTGGTGTCATGAAAACTTTAGCTCCAGTAGAAGTTTTTTGAATGTGTAATAGCCAAAAACTAATTCAAACCCACACACTTAGTGAATTTGAGGTGCTTCTGAGAGAACCCTTTCTCAGGTGAAAAGGGTTCGTGACTGGAAACAGATTAAGGATTCCTGCTTATAGTATTAGGTAGTTTATAGACTCACTTGAATCACTTGAATCACTTGAATCCCGTTATTCATCGATTTGCTCGGGCGGGCGCCAGTAACATTTCCATTGGACCCTATCACGTGCCAATGTAGCCAAATGGCATCTGGTTGATTCAGGAATATGAAGAGCCTCAAACCGTTCCTTCAGGGTCTTTACAAGGAAGTCTGACCATCTTGTAGGTGGGCGGCCACGTGATCTTTTGACATCTTGTGGGATCCAGTCGGTAATGGCTCTAGTCCAGTGGTTGTCTCCAAATCGCATTACATGTCCAGCCCATCTGATTTTCGTTGCCTTGGTAAACAAGACAGTGTCCCTGATTCTGGAATAGCGAAGGAGGTCAGAACTCTGGATTCCTTCTCTCACTTGAGTGTGGCGTGATATTCCAAGCATAGCTCTTTCGATTCCTCTCTGGGAGACCTCGAATAGCATTCTCATTCTGCTTTCGTAGGGCCCAGGTCTCTGAGGCGTATGTTAATACAGGGAGAACGGTGGAGTTAAAGAGATGTGCCCGGAGCCGGAGGTTCTTTGTCCTTTTTAGCTATTTCTTCGATGCCTTTGAAGACATTCCATGCCGCTCTCTTCCTCCTGTGCAGCTCAGGTTTTAGGTCGTTCATCATGTTGATTTCTCGACCTAGGTACACATTACTGCTACATTCAGAGATGTTTGTTCCATTGAGAGTGAATGGGGCCTCTGGAACTAGTTCATTCTTCATGAACATAGTTTTCTTTAGATTCAGCTGTAGATCTATCTTTCCACATTCTCGGTCAAAGTCAGCCAGCATTTGTGTCGCTTGGTTAATATTTGGTGTTATTAGAACAATGTCATCAGCGAAGCGGAGGTGGTGTAGTTGCCGACCATCTATCTTCACTCCCATTCCTTCCCATTCTAATTGTTGCATGATGTTCTCGAGGGTGGCGCTGAAGAGTTTTGGTGAAATGGTATCACCCTGTCGAACCCCTCTTTTCACATTAATGAGCACTTCTTTGTAGAATGGTGAGATCCTGGTGGTGAATCCGTAATACAGCTCAAGAATGATCTTGATGTATTGGGTTTGAACACCCTGTTTGTCTAGGGCTTCGATGACTGCTTCAGTCTCCACAGAATCAAAGGCTTTCTGTAAATCAATGAACGTGAGACAGAGCGGCATCTTGTACTCCCTACAAACCTCAATGAGCTTCGTTACTGTTTGGATATGGTCGATTGTGCTGAATCCTTTCCGGAAGCCTGCTTGCTCGCATGGTTGTCCTTCATCTAGTGTTCTGCCAATCCTGTTCAGGATGACTCGTGTAAACAGCTTATAGATGACGGACAACAGGCAGATGGGGCGATAGTTGCCGATGTCGTGAATGTCTCCCTTCTTGAACAGTAGAACTGTCCTGCTGGTTTTCCATTGGGAGGGCACCTTGCATTCAGGCAGGTAGCGTGTGAAGAGCCGAGCTAGTATAATGATGAGAACCGATGGCAGATTCTTCAGGTGTTCGGGTCTGACTTTGTCTGGGCCTGGTGCTGTTCCCTTCTTTACTGACGAGATGGCATGTCAGATTTCAGAAGGGAGAACGTTGGGAATGACATATCGATCCTGTGGAATTTGGTATGTGAGCAGGTGGATGTGGCTATCAAAGAGATTTGAGTAGAAGTCCTGGATAATCTTCTCCATTGCCTTTCTGGAAGATGTGATAGATCCATCACGGCGTCGGAGGGCAGTCATCTTGGTCTTATAGTTGGCAAAGGACAGGCGGGCAGTCGCGAATGCTTTTCCCGGCTTCTGCTGCATCTTCCAGTATTTCTGCTCCTCTGTCTTTGAGGTCCTCTTTTATCGCTTCTCTGCACCGTTTAGCAAGCTTTGACGTTAGCATTTGGTCTCCTGAGGCTCACGCCTTGCCACGTTGGCGAGTGAACTCGAGAGTTTCTGAAGACAGGCGTCCTTTTGTGTCTTTCTCTCTCTCGGCATTCTTCGCACAATCATGGAGGTGCTGAACCAGTCGGTTATATTCTTCATTCATGTCATCAATGATGGTATCTTCCCATGTTGCTGCAATGATGCCAAAGAGTTCCTACTTGGTGGTCGTTCTGGGAGTTCTCTTCTTAAAGTTTGCAGCCTTTTTCTCCCCATTGCGGGAAGTAGTTCCAGTTTTTATAGGCTCAGATTGAATTTATTTTGGAGAATTTAAACAGTCTTCCCATAAAGGTAGATAAAATTGTTTCATTTTCCTCCATTAATTATTATGAAATAAAGAGAGATTGGTATACAGACTCTTCACTTTTAGTACCAAAAAAAAAAACCCAGTAACTTTTGTACCTTTTCTTTTACACTCCAGAATATCTCCTTAATGAAATGTATTTCAGTGAAGAGTTTTTCATTAATTATTTTCATTAACTTTTAATGGGAAAATGAAAGGGCCAGCGTGATAGTACAGTGGCTGGGCGCTAGTCCTACACATGGCCTACTGCGATTCTATCCTTGACATGACCTGGTTTCTATCCACCACACCCAATTTGAGTCCACAAGGAGTGAACCCTAAGAATAGCTCCAATGGTAAGCACTGAGCACTACTGGGTTGGGTACCAAACCAAAACAAAAGAAACAACAGAAAAGTGGATAAAGCCATTTGTACTAGGTTTGATGCAGGTGGGCCTCACGGGTGGCTTATGTGAAGTGGGAAGGGGAGAGAGATGGTCGCTTTCTCCCCAGCCTTCTCTGCCACCGGGACCTGCTGGGCAGGCTTAGGACTGATAAAGTATGTGATGAGCCCCTGCACTGCCTGGGCCTTAGCCCCACCAGTCCCAAGAGGTGGCCATCAAGCCACATCTGATGTCCACTTGATCTCTAGGCACGGGAGTTGATCCCCACCACCTGAGATTTCTCGGGAGCCACGGACTCAGGCTGGAGCGAGGAATTGCTCTTTGCAGGAAAGGAAAGTCAGTCCTAGGCCTTACCCAGGGTTGCCTCAGGGTTCTTGTCTTCCTAGCAGAAAAAGAATTTTTAGGAGTCGAAGAGCAGTGAAATTAAAACAGGTTTTATTAAGGAGGTTTTTGGAAAGGGAGAGGAAAAGTAAGAGAGGAGTACACATCTCCAGAGGGGAGATGGGGGCAACACACGTGCTCGGGCACCACATGTGCTCAGCCACATGGGCTCAGGCAGCATGTGTGTCCATGCAGCATGTGCGCGGCTGTCCTTTGGTCAGGACGGCTTTTATAGATTTCTCCCCAAGTTACTCCCATGGGAGTAATGCTTTGGAGTCTTCTGAAAGATAGGTCCTGGACCCACAAGGCTGATTCATCTCCCTCAGGAGATTTAATTAGCTAAAGCCATTATGAAGGGCCTGAGGCTTATGGGCTTCACACATTCCCTTTGGCCTTCCCTTCCCTCAGGGTCTATTGTTGATAGTGGTCTTATCAAGTTTGGTTCCAGTTTTCAAACAGGTGTGACTCTGGATAACTGAAGGACCAGTTTTTTCTTTTTCAGGAATTTTTATTGCCATGTGCTGCCTCCCCCCCCATCTGCCTGCCTACAACAGGTTGACTTTTCCCCCTCTCTACTCTGCTATGACACTGCACACTTTAACTACCAAAGATACAGATTTAGGGTAAAGGCAATACCTCGGGTTAGACTTCACAGCATTTTTTTTCCTAAAATTAACTCATCATCATGACAGTGTGCCATTTTTGCATGATTCTACAGCTCATTGTCATGCAATGTATCCATTTTACTATGAGCATTTAATTCACCTTCAAAAGTATGTGGAAATAATTGGGGAAACAGTCTTAAATTGACCTCTCTTGCCCACTATATTCAAAAGCCAATGATATCCTCTGTTCTCTTACCTAAAATAATCTCTGTTCTCTTTCCATGTTTTTCATGACTTCATTATCTAGCCAAAGATCACCGTTTCTAATTCAGGGTTATCAAATGGTGTCAATATCTTTTATAATAGAACATGGTGGCAGTCTGAGTTAACCCACAGGAAGAATTACATAGTTCTATAAAATTCATGCAAATAAGATAGCTTGTTCAGTAAGAATCAAGCATCCCTAAAATTTAGGGAGATAGGTAATCTAGAGATAGTAAAAAGCAGAGAAAGGTTTGGATATTCATAACAATTCATAATATTGCCTTCCTGTGTTGAGCACTATTTCTGGCACCAAATTTGTAAAATATCTAATAAAATCTATTGAATGCATAGTCAACAATTAATCAATTATCAAAGATCTTTATTTATAAGCCCAGGAGCTTTGCAATTTTTGATACATTTCCAAGGATCAGCAGATCATAGATACTAGATTTCACTATATCACTGTCATTGTCTTCCGGTTCATCATCGATTTGCTGGAGCAGGCACCACTAACATCTCCATATGTCCTGTCTCATGCTAGTAGAGCCCAAGGGCATCTGCTTGCTCCAGGAACATAAAGAGCCTCAATCCATTACATCAGGTCATGGGAATGAGGTCTATAATTGTAACTGGTATTTGGCATATCTAATACAACACGGGTAGCTTGCCAGGCTCTGCAGTGTGGGTGGCATACTCTTGTAGTCACCTCTGATCTCCAGCATTTACTGATGAACCGCCAGATGAACGGTTCATACTAGATTTAATTTATTCTTCACTAAGACATTCTACAAAGTATGTTGCAGAGGTAAGTTTGCCTTCCTTTGAGACGTTACAGTAGTCCCAGACTAACACCAACTATTTTCAATGTCAATATGATGCTATTTGAATTAAACATAAATAAATAATTCCTAAAATATTAAAATAAATATACATTGACTGATTTTTTAGTTTGTAGTTTAGAGTGCAAAACATTATTTTTTTAGCTTTTAGCTGTGTACATATACTTCCTAAAATTTAAATCAAACATTGCTTCTAAGTTCTATTTTGAAATGTCCAGTTTTAACGAACTAAGTACTATTTTCTCTTTTTCTTTCTGAATAAATCTGTGAAAAACACTATCTATTAATATGCTTGTATCTTGGATTCTTTTTCCTCCTCATACTTATGTATTCTATGTTTCCCATGGGCATAATAACAAAACAATTTATGAAGGTATGTAGTTTTCTAGTCTTACATACAATGCTTGAGGATATGGTGTCAGGTAAATGTTCCAACAATTTTATCATGGGGAAAGCACATTAGGTGATTTTAGAATAAAAAGACTCAATACAACTTATTTCATACTATTTAGTAAATTCATATATTTTCAAAGACATATGTTATTTATTATTGTAGGACTTCTGATATATCAGAGGAGATTAAATTTATAACTATGAAAAATTTTCTTAGAATCATTTACTTCATCATTGGAAGTTATTTATGTTAATAGTAAGGAGCAAATCACTTCTTTGGAAAACAGGAATTAGCAATGTGTTTTATTTGGGGGCAGAGAGCATGTTATTTTGGGGTCAGACCAAACTAACCTGGCAGTGCTCCAGGGCTTCTTCTGACTTATTCTCAAGGGTCACTCTTGACTGTGATTATAGGTTCATGCAGTCAAGAGAACAAGACTGGTATCCCAGAAATAAACTCCCTCAGTCATTTGAGCTATCTCTATAGCGCTAAATGTTTTTAAAGACAATTTATGTAAATGGTTCATAACCCTTATAGGAAAGAGCATCCTTAAAAGGCACTTATAGCAGATGCAAACACATCACAACACTTATTTTTAAATTGACCAAAATCCTTATTTTCACATTAACAATATAAAAGCCATGCCAATATGAAACAAGAAAACAAAAAGCTTGAGCATGTTCTTATACAAAATAATAATGAAGATGACCAAGAGGTTACTTGCTTCTGTCTCATTATCATAGACTACATAGATTTATGGGAAATAAATAACTTAACCACCAATTTAAAATGCTTTGATTTTATCTTGACAAATCATGGTAATTATCATAGAGAATTTATGTAAGATTTTTTCCTAACTTTAACATCATATTATGATGCTCAAAAGCAACACTTGTTAAAAAAATTTTGAATAGTAGCTTTATTCTATATTACACTGAACTAGGTCTATGAATCATCTATCTATCTATCTATCTATCTATCTATCTATCTATCTATCTATCTATCTATCTATCTATCTATCTATCTATCTATCTATCTATCTATCTATCTATCTGTCTGTCTGTCTGTCTGTCTGTCTGTCTGTCTGTCTGTCTGTCTGTCTGTCTGTCTGTCTGTCTGTCTATCTATCTATCTGTCTGTCTATCTATCTGTCTGTCTGTCTGTCTGTCTGTCTGTCTGTCTGTCGGTCTGTCTGTCTGGATGTCTGTCTATCTATCTGTCTGTCTGTCTGTCTGTCTGTCTGTCTATCTATCTATATGCCCAACTGCTTGAGCGGGCACCAGTAACATCTTCATATGTCCCATCACATGCTAATGTAGCCCAAGGGCATCTGCTTTTTCCAGGAATATAAAGAGCCTCAAACCATTCCATCAGGTCATACAAATGAGGTATATAATTGTTACTGGTATTTGGCATATCAAATATGACATGGGTACCTTGCCAGGCTCTGCCGGGCTTGAGAGTTTACTCTATAATTAATCCATTTAGACACCACTTCCAGGAGCGAAAAGCCAGGCCTGCAGAGTACCCGGTAAACCTGCAGAGAAGACTTGAGGCCTGTCAGATTGGACTTGGGTGGTGCCATGTGGGTGATAAGATCTGCTACTCATGGAGATTTCCAAAAAGCTTTATTTTCTTAGAATAAAATAATAGATGAACGGCGCAGACGCAAGCGGCCGAAGCAAGATGGGCTGTGATAGGCTGTTGCTGGGTGGAGTTCTGACGAGACCGGAAGCCCAGATGTGGAAAATGGCTGCCCGATGGAGTGGGGTGGGGGGGGGTCATCTTGCTTGTTGTGAGGCTCTGCTGGGCTGGCAGGCCAGAGCTAGAACCTGCCATGCCTCCCGGGCACCTCATGAGCAGCTGGGCACAGGGAGAGCAGTATCAGCTCTGCCCCATGTCTGAGAGTCTATGATTCAGCATACCTGGGCCAGATTGAAAAAAGCTATATGTAAATAGTTTATATATATAGTTTACAAAAATATATGTAGATATATTTACATATTTGTATATTAAATATAATATACAATTATATATGTATATGTTATAATTGTATATATTTTATATATACATTTTTATAAATATTTTCTAACCTCTACCTCATTTGGTAGTTTCTTCTTCTATAATTACCCACTATGTTACTTAGCATATAAGGCACTTGCATTTTACTTGACACAAATCTAGTTTAACCCCAGATTCTGTATATGGTCTACCAACAACTACCAGGAGTGATAACTGAGTTCAGAGTCAGGAATAAATCCTAAGCACAGATGAGTATGTCTCTAGAAAAAAAGTATGTATACATATATATGCATAATTTACTATTCAATTTACTCATTAATTGTAATTAAATGCATATCAACATTCTTACCACAAAATATTAGAGAAGTCAAGTATATTTTATATCTCTGTGTGTGAATTAAAATAAACATATGGATAAGAGAAATAGACTGTGTAAGACCCATATTCTACCGAAAAGAAACTATGGAACAAAAAAATATGTGTATTCTGCTAGTACCTTTTACCTCAAGGGATTTTCTGTTATTCTGAAAAAAACAGGGCGGGAAGTAGAAAACCCAGGAGGCCTATTCCTAAGCATAAAGAAACTACTAAGGGGAAAATAACCCATCAAAAAATTCTCAATCTCATGGAAACTCAAAGAAAATAATGTGGCCCAAAACCTTGGAGGCAGTCAAGATTTGGAGAATGAAGCTTACAACACATTCATAGCATTCTGGTAAGCTTGAAGTTTTGTATGGACTAAAGGAGGGAACATGAGCATTAAAACCGTAACTGTCAATTAATACATGATGGCAGGAATGTTGAAAGGAAAGGAACTTAGACAGGAAGCAGCATAAAGTTAGGGGAGGACCATGGAGCTTTGGGCAAGAACAGGACACTAAATTAAATTTGGGTAAGGATCACACTTTTGCTTATAAGCAAATAGTAAACTGGTTAAGGTGCTTGCTTTGCATAAAGTCCACACCTGTTTGATTCGACTCAATAAATACTATATAATAACTATATATAATAGACGAAAAAAATACAGAAATATGTGTATGAAAATTCATGCATCAGTATATATTGTAGGCATAAATATAAAAGTATTTTCTTCATTTGGGTTTTGTGAAACATGCTATTTTCAAACTGCAATTTCTCATTGAATATTGAGTAGTTTTGAAAGTTAATGCTGATTTTTTTTATGTCTACCACAGCTACCTTGTGTAAGTACATAGAAATTCACTGAAAACCCTGAGAGCTTTTAATAAAACTCCTCATCATGGACATACTGGCCATTGTAGCTAGTTCTCATGCTTACACTAAGAGAAAATGCACAAACACAAAACTGGCTTTTGTTCTTAATCTCCATGAATATAAACCCAAGACTTTGCCAAGATATCTGGGCTTCTCTTCCTAGGAGACAATATCAATGCCCATCACAAGAGAAGCAACATGTTTTATTTAACCAAGTGCTTGATGGAAAGAGTTTGGAATTTATTTTTCTTTTCATTCAGTGCACTTGGGTGATGCCACCAAGATAAATTATTGAAGTCTCTAGGCCATGAAGACAAATCCAAATCGCAAGAGCTGAGTCAAAAATAAATGAGATTTTTTTTAAATGAGAGAGACATGAAAATAAAGAATCATTTACTTGGGAGAAAGCACTTCTATGTGCTTACTCTTTGCTCTATCTCTTCTGGTCTCAAATGGTTTCCTTTTCTATAAAAGCTGTGGAAACTGTAAGTTTAAATCATTTAAGTTATTTGCTAGTTTTGTGGAATTTCTCTGCTTCTACAGACTAGCAATTCCTCCAGGGAAGCATGCCGGAATAACACTGTGGTCATCTCCTTGGGTTTTCTCCTCTTGGGAAGCCCAGTCCTGTGTGTTGGTGAGTGATGTCAAGATCACTTATATAAATGCTTCACTTAATACAGGGAGAGAGAGGTTTTAGTTAACCCTTGTTGCTCTGGCAAAGTTATTAATGAAAAGGTACTATTACCTTTTTATTTATTTATAATTATTGAATGTAAAAAGGTGAATTTATTTCAGTATAAACTGAAATGGTCTTAGAGATAAATGCTTAATTCTTGACAAGTGCCATCAATCTAAACTGATCTTTTGCTTTTTAAAGAATTTGCTTTCTGCTTATTTTAATTTTTTACCTCCTATGCTTTAAAATTGATTTTTAAAAATAAATGCCTGAATATATTACATTTATGTAATGTTATCTTTTGATTCATGAAACCCCAGATCTAATAAATAAAATATCTGTTTTTCCTGTGTAAAACTTCTTATTTAAGAAATTGATTCTGCACGTTTTGAGACTTCACATTTTTGTTTGTGGCATTAAAGTAATTTTAATATTTAAAATCCCCTAGAAGAGCTTCAGAGTTAAGTAGTATAGCTACCCCACTGTCATTAGAAACCGGGTTGCTTTTAGTGCTTGTATGACATAGATAAAAACCAGACTTTGTGTGAATATAAACTTGCCTAAACTCTAGGAGAACAGTACATGAATTTATCAAAATGAAAAAAAATAAGTCTACATGAAATGTATACTACAAAAACCTATAGTTTGGCATGAGATGTTTAAACACAACCCAAAGAGGATTTTATCACCAGAGTTTTCAAGTATAATCACTGAAAATTCCTATTGCTTAGCATTTTGACCAGCTATTGGGATATTAATTTCTTTATATGTTTATTTGCATTTTTATGTCTTTTAGTCTGAGATGTTTTCTATTGATGAATCTTCAGATCACCAGTTCTTGCCCCAGTTCTTTCCAATTCACTGTTGAGCTATTTAAGCATTCTTAATTTCTGCCATAATTTTTTTTTTTAATTTGGAGCATTCATTCCCTTTGGCACTTTCGATTTCCATATTTATGCTTACGTCTGCCATCTGTTTTTGTTTACTTTTGTCTTCTCATTAGACTCCTATATGTATTAATTGAAGCTTTTTAGAATGTACTGTGGTGTTCAAATATACTTGTTGTTTACTCCTTTCTCAGACTCTTCAAGCTTTTTTTTGTCTTTTATAATGATTTAAAATGTTTTATTAAAAGCCAACAACGATATTACAAGCAATAAAAACAAGATAAATAGTGTCTTAGTGTGAGGCTCTACGTTAGTCTTGATTGATGTTGGCCATGTTTCATGTTTGCTAGAGTCATGGGTCACAGAGACGACAAATGCCTTTAGTGCTTATTTTCCTTTCTCATTTGGGGGATTTCATGAAAACATGTTGGTTAATATAATTTGAAGGCTAGATAGATGATACAGATGTTCGGGTGCTTTCCTGGCACAAGACAGACCCACGTTCAATTCTGGTCACTGTTATGGAACCCTGAACCCAACAGGAGAGGTCCCTGAACTAATTAAAGTGTGTGTGTGTGTGTGTGTGTGTGTGCACGCACGCACACACACACACACACACACACACACACACACACACACTGAGTAAACCTTGCATTTCTTTCATCTGTGATCTATTTTACTGGATCTCTATTGCATTGGCAAGTAATGGGAGAGGGGAGAATGCTACAAGTTAAATACAATCTTATTTTTTGTTTGGATTTCCTGCCCTGTGTCATCCAACTTATCTCTCTATATGTTTCTATCCCTCTACCCCTTCTTCTGGAGAGAAATACTTGAGGAATCTGGAACGGGATCATTGGTATGTAAGCCTAAGTATGTAAACTAAGGGTCTGGAAAATTACTTTCAGCGATTATCAAAAATGCAAATCTGTATTCTCAGATAGTTACTTTTCTCCTTTCTGGTGGCAGACCGGAATAGAGTTTTCATTTGTTTTGCTTTGTTTTGCTTTGTTTGTTTTGTTTTTGAGAATCTGGTGGCTTTTCAAAGCTTATGATCCACAAAACTATGGAGGCTCCTTTAAAACCTGTCTCCTGTGATGTGTCACCCTGTATCTGATGTCCAAGAACTATCAATTACAGTGTACGTGTGTCTTTCAGTTTGTAGCACAATCAGAACCTTCTCCGAGGCCCCCATGTGTTCAGGCAAACTACTCTTAGATTTGTTTCCATGCATTAACTAAATGTTCAAAGTGCTGTAATTCTCAAACAAATGCAAAAAAAGTTATGGATTTTTAATTTGTAATGACTTTTTTTCTTGTAAATATGGTGGAGGCAACTTCTATCTCTTTCTGGCTCTAAACTGAAACTGGAGATGTCATTGTTTTGTATGTACAGGTTTCAAGTCTTGATGTAAATAGCCATCAGACCTTCATGACAAACAAGAGCTTTCTAAATATACATTTGAAACCTCCTAAATGTGGAGGTCATAACCTAATTTTCTTCAGTTTCTGTACCAAAGAGCTACATTTTCTTCTAACACAGTAATTCATTTTCCCATAAATTTTGCAAATTGATTCCAAGTGCATATATAGGTAAAAGAAGCATAAAGATACAGTGGCCTTAGCTAAGGAACAGTTTGATACAAATGTCTAACAGATGTAGGAATTATTCCTGACATCCAATATGCATAAGGTTTCCATTTCCTCTCGGGGTATTTGGCTTTATTTTCCAGCAAGTAACCTTAAATAGAAGCTTGATGATGGGCTTCTTCTTTCTCATTATCTGGTGTTCTCACTTTAATGGCAACATCGACGGTTCATCTGTGCTCTGCTTCGTTACTGCCATCATTATTGATTTGAAGTAAGTCAGTTTTTACCCACGTTTTCATTTTTATGTAGGGTCTAGGCTTTTATCTTTGTATAAAGTGGGTATGTTTTTCCTTTTTCACTTATAGACAGATTCTTTCGATAGCTATATTAGAATAATAAAGCAGGGATTCTCCCAATAGCAATTTTTTTTCTTTTTCTAATTATTATATTATTTATGTGGTTTAGTGATTATATTTAATGTCATAATCAAGGAATCATATTACAAAGTTCTATAATTTTTCTTTAATGAGTTAAGTCAAAACGACAACAAAAAAAGATTATTTAATAAGGAAAAATTAATTAGAGAACTTTTGGAACTTAATGATATCTGCATTTCTGTGGGGCAAAAATTATGCATTAAGCTTTGTGTTAATATTTTTTTGATAATTGCTAAAATATTTGTCATTTATCATACAGTTACAAAAGTGTGTGCGTATGCATATACTTAACTTATGGAAGATTATGCCACAATCTTCTTCTTTAAATATAGTGCATATTTTTACTCCAACTTTTAAGTTTGTTAATAAAATTGAAGAAAGATTATGAAAAAAACAAATGTAAATATTTTCTTCTATGAATAGAAGCAATTTTCATTTTCAGAAAGAAGAAGAAAGAGAAAAAAAAGGCTATTTGGTTTTCATTGTGTTTCTGGATGTTGTAATTAGATAGTATTTCATGTGCCAACTAACAATCATTTCTTTCTGAAAATGAAGTCATACACCATTCCAGCACCCATCCTTCCACTAGTGTATATTTCCCACCACCAATGTCCCCCTGACACCCCCCCTCCCCAGCCTGCCTTTATGGCAAGCTCTCTGCCTCTTTTCTCTCTCTCTCTCTTTCTTTCTCTCTCTCTTTCTCTCTTTCTCTCCTTTCTTTCTCTCTTTTTTCTCTTTCTTTCTTTCTTTCTTTCTTTCTTTCTTTCTTTCTTTCTTTCTTTCTTTCTTTCTTTCTTTCTTTCTTTCTTTCTTTCTTTCTTTCTTTCTTTCTTTCTTTCCTTCCTTCCTTCCTTCCTTCCTTCTTTCCTTCCTTCCTTCTTTCTTTCTTTCTTTCTTTCTTTCTTTCTTTCTTTCTTTCTTTCTTTTCTTTCTTTCTTTCTTTCTTTCTTTCTTTCTTTCTTTCTTTCTTTCTTTCTTTCTTTCTTTCTTTCTTTCTTTTTCTTTCTCTTCTTCTTTCTTTCTTTCTTTCTTTCTTTCTTTTTTTTCTTTCTTTCTTTCTTTCTTTCTTTCTCTTCTTCTTTCTTTCTTTCTTTCTTTCTTTCTTTCTTTCTTTCTTTCTTTCTTTCTTTCTTTCTTTCTTTCTTTCTTTCTTTCTTTCTTTCTTTCTTTCTTTCTTTTCTTTCTTTCTTTCTTTCTTTCTTTCTCTTTCTCTTCCTTCCTTTCTTTCTCTCTCTTTTCTTTCTCACTCTTTCTTTCTCTCTTTCTTTCTTTCTTTCTCCCTTTCTTTCTCTTTTTCTTTCTCTCTCTTTCTTTCTCTCTCCTTCCTTCCTTCCTTCCTTCTTTCCTTCTCTCTCTTTCTTTCTCTCTTCTTCCTTCCTTCCTTTCTTCCTTCTTTTCCTTCCTTCCTTTCTTCCTTCCTTCCTTCCTTTCCTTCCTTCCTTCCTTCCTTCCTTCCTTCCTTCCTTCCTTCCTTTCCTTCTTTCTTTCTTTCTTTTCTTTCTTTTCTTTTCTTTCTTTCTTTCTTTCTTTCTTTCTTTCTTTCTTTCTTTCTTTCTTTCTTTCTTTCTTCACTTATCATCACATACTTTATGTGTTTTTTCCTTGGAGGACAAAATTTATTTTATTTTGATAACATTTTGTCTTGCACCAAGGGCATCTGCTTGCAGCAGCAGATGCCCTTGGGCTCTACTAGCATGAGATGGGACATATGGATATATTACTGGTGCATGCTCGAACAAATAGATGATGAACGGGAAGATAGTGATAGTGATATTGAATATTTTGATAGTGAATATTTTATCTTAGACACAAACGATACAGTATGGAAAGAAGTGAAAAATTCACTTTGAAGATTTACAAAAAATTAGTCCCCACACTGTAGATTCTCTGTTCTGTATCTCTCATATACTTATCTTTGTAATTGTATTATAAATGCATTTAGTTTTCCTAAAATCCCATGGCAGCGTATTTCCAAAAAATACTGGTTTCAGGATTTTTGGAAGAGAGTAGTTGTGCTAATATACAGGCCCTGAAATACAATATATAAAAATGTAATGTCTGAAGCAATTATTTATAACATTTATCAGAGATTATTTCTCTAAACACACATAATTTATAATGTAAATTTTTACCTTTAAATACATATGTAAGAGTTATGCCTAAAGTTTAAAAATAACTTACAAAGAAGGGCATATTTTCACTGCTGTTGCAAAACTCCTAAGAGTCTCTGCATCTGCCGTGGATTGTTTCCTGCAGGTCACTTCAGATAGGGGGTTAGTTTAAATATGGCAGTTTACCTGATCATGTATTCTGTACTGGCTGGTAAAATATTCTCTCATGCTACCACAATCATCGTGGGACTAGCTAGATCTTACCAGCATATTTGCCTGGCCAGTTGGATCTCTAAGTAATTAGACCAGAGAGAAATGCTGTTTGCCTCCAAGCAAGCAAGCATGGC
Organism: Cryptotis parvus; assembly: GCA_021461705.1. NCBI lineage: Eukaryota > Metazoa > Chordata > Mammalia > Eulipotyphla > Soricidae > Cryptotis > Cryptotis parvus. Next base: position 95,814 of record JAJIBD010024450.1, read on the forward strand.
TCCCCTGATAACTCAAAGGCAACTAAAATACAAAACTACCGTGAAGTAGATGAGACTCTTGTGAAGGCTTGGAGAAATATTTAACTGGCATTAGTAGTCTTTGGTACAGAGACATGCCATCTCAGTAACCCCCTTCTCTATCCTACAAAGGCATTTCCAGGCAGATCTTGGCTCAAGACATTAGCATCTAAAAGGGCCTAGGTGAGGTGCAGGGATAAATTACCTGAGGGTATTTGACCCTGCCTGCTTCCCATAAAAGTGGGAGGTCTGAGTTGCAGGGGGGCTGAACTAGCCTGCTTCTTCTCTTGAGCATTCTCTTTTTGGACTCTCTTTTGGGTTTTGGGGCTCGCATTTTTCTTGGGAGTCTGTCTTTGTCTCCTCTTTATAGGGCCTTAACAAGTGGTGGCTGCCATCTTGGATTACAGGTGGCTGGGGTTCTAGCAGGGAATCCTTAGCACTGGGTTATTCCTATTGCTGATCTGTATGCCTGAACCTGTGATAAGTAAAGCATTTTAAAACCTGTGCCGGATTCCTGAGTTTTCATCCAGTCCCTGCCGGCTTCAGAGGTAGAAGGGAAATCTCTTCCCAGTGTTGTTTGGGACCCCAGCAGCATCCCCGACACACTGCAAAATTTATTTTTTTGTGTTTTTTACTATCTAACATGTTTAGTACTATATCATAATAATATCTTATATCATATTCAAATTTTAACATAATTTATAAAATAAAATTAATATACATAAATTGTCATTTGCCTTCTATGTTTAACATAGCCTTGAAGATAAAAGAATTATCTTGAATAATCTTGAAAGTAAAGTATTAACACGTTATATAAACTATCTATGGAATATATTATATAAACTATGTAATCCATGAACTTAGAATAATGCTTATTTTTTACCACATAATCAATTTTATCAAAATACAAATATGGGTGCTATTTTCAATGAGTTTGAACACCCTTTTTTATTTCCTTGAACTCAGTATCCAGCTTTTTTGGTTGGACATTGATTTGCTGCCTTTTCTGGGTTAATGGCCATACTGAGTTTGTCCTCATTAATTGACTTCCTCAGTTAATGGACTTGTCTGTTTCTTCTATGCTCCAGTCATTTGCAAGGTCAGATAAGGGTTTCCTGTGAAGGTTGGCATCCTGATTGGTTCTGCCAGTTTTGGCTGTGTGTCATTTTTTACACATGCCTTTGATTTTTCTCTGCACTCTGGAAATTATTCTACAGGCAAAAACCTCAGTGACACCTTGTTCCTAGCATCCTTCTATGTTTAGTAATGTAAGTACATGCATGCTTTCATAAATAAGTGAAAATACATAAAGTCTAATTGGTTTAGCTTTTTATACCTCTTTTTAAAAACATTTTATTATAAAAATGTATTTTATTATACCACTGTGAGATATACAATTACAAAGATGTTCATGTTTGGGTTTCAGTCATAAGTGTTCCCGCACCCATCCCTCCATCAGTGCCCATTTCCCATCACCAATGTCCCCAATTCCCTCCCCCTCCTTCCCCCAGCCTGCCTCTATGGCAGGTTCTTTATCTCTCTCTCTCTCTCTCTCTCTCTCTCTCTCTTTCTCTTTTCCTTCTCTTACACATTATGGATTGCAGTATATACATTTAGAGGTTATCATGTGTATCAGTTTGCCTATATTCAATGCTCAGTTCTAGGCTGATATTATCACTTTTGACACTTATTAGCACACTGTTCCCTTGTCTGCCTTACCTAATTCTGACTCCCACACGTTTGTGGTAGATAACCCCACTTTTAGACAAAACCTCTTGATCCATGTTTTTCCTGACCTTGGATATTGGTATATATGCTTTTGGGTCTTTCCTTGTACCATGTGGGGACGATGTTCATTGCTACAATGTAGGCCTTATTCATGCAAAGCATATGCTCAAACTATTGAACTATCCCTGCAGTCTTCTAGTTGATTATTGCTTACTACAGTCTTATATTTTCTCAAAAACATCAGTCTATCAGGGTACTGCTCTCTAATTATGATTTTCTCTTTTGTGATTTTTTTTTGGTTTAAAAATCATACTTAAAATGGAAATTGATGAACTTGGTATAATAACTACTCTGAGATAACTGAAAATAAAAATATTAAACAGGTGGTAAAAATGTGAAGTTCTTCAAATTACTCTCAGATAGGTCAAATATTGTGTTAACATCACTGAATTTTTGTTCCTTCACTCTCATCAATATAGTTAAATATATAAAAACGTTTTTATATAGTTGAAATAATGTAGTTGTAAGGGTATAGTGTTTACACATTTGGTGTTATTGATCAATGTTTTATAACATGGGATTTATCCCTCATACTGAGATTGTCTTTTTTTTTTTTTTTTTAGCAAAAAGACAAAGAACCTCTGGCTCTGGGCACATCTCTTCAACTCCACTGTTCTTCCTGCATTAACATACGCCCTAAGAGACCTGGGCCCTACAAAAGCAGGATGAGAATGCTGTTTTCTCATTAGGGTCTCCCAAAGAGGAATTGAAGGAGCTATGCTTGGAATATCACTTCTCACTCAAGTGAGAGAAGGAATATGGACTTCCGACCTTCGTCGCTGTTCCGCTGTTCCAGAGTCAGGGATGCTGTCTCTTTTGCCAAGGCATCGAAAATCAGATGGGCTGGACATGTAATGTGATTTGGAGATGACCGCTGGACTAGAGCAGTTACTGATTGGATCCCACAGGATGTCAAAATATCACGTGGCCGCCCACCTACTAGATGGTCAGACTTCTTCGTTAAGACCCTGAACTAACAGTTTGAGGCTCTTCATATTCCTAAAGCAACCAGATGCCATTGGGCTACACTGGCACGTGATAAGGTCAAATGGAAATGTTACTGGCTTCCATTCCAGCAAATCGATGAATAATGGATGTCAAGTGATTGAGATTAATATTTATTATTTTTTCTTCTGCTCAATATTTCAAGTGCACAGCATCAGTCTGAAGAAAATTATTCATACACACATTTAGTAGTCATAATTATCTTTATTATGAGTACTGCTCATCAGTCCACTGTGGGGATTACACAATTTTATCACTATCATTCATGAAATCAGAGCATGTCAAAGGTAGTTTGCAAGTAGTATCATTAGAAATTTCATTATTACAAGTATTCGTAAGCACTGAAATACATACTCTTTAGAATTGTATCACTTCAACTGCTTTAAATAACACTATTCTGAGTATTCTTAACAAAAGCTTTGTTAAAACATCTTTTTAAGTATTCTTTGGCACTTTGCCACATTAATTACACAGTGCATAACACTTCTATTCAATGATGTTAAAACTACTGAAAACAATCTCACAAGTTCTTCTATAGAAACATCTTTATGAGGAGTGCTTTAAACTGCTCCCTTCAGTACAAGGATTACATAGAGGACATCATCTCTGTTGGTTGAAGTAATCCTCTTCTTAGGCTGCCTGAAGGAAGCTTTGTTACAAATGCATTTCTTATGAGTATTTCAACTTTCTGTTCCAAAAACTTTGTGATAAATCTAAGAAATAATTTCCCAGAACAAAATCAAGATTCTTTCTTCATATATTGTTTTATATGACAGATTTTCAGAATTTATACTTTTATGCTTAAGTTTCTAATATGCTTTTGAGATGAGTTTTGTGGATAGTATGGATTGTTAGCTTATTCACAGTTTAGAACATAAATGTTGCATCTGATAAACTTTTAGACTTTTTAGCATTTTTCCCATGTTTATTTAAGGGTGTTTTTTTTTTTTTTTTGGTTTTTGAGTCACACCCGGCATTGCTCAGGGGTTTCTCCTGGCTCTGCACTCAGGAACCACTCCTGGCGGTGCTCGGGGGACCATATGGGATGCCAGGGACCGAACCTGGGCCGGCATGGGCCGGCTGCGTGCAAGGCAAACGCCCCACCCGCTTGGCTATTGCTCCTGCCCTGTTTATTTAAGTTTGCATATTTGTTTTTCCCCACTCCATGAGGGGCCTCCATTTTCCACATCCGGACTTCCCTCTCATCAGAACTCCACCCAGCAGACCAGCCTATCACAGCCCAGCTCATCGGGATCCAACCTACAGCAGTCTTTTTTTAAATCTGACCCAGGTATGCTGATCAAGAGACTCACAGACATGGGGCAGAGCTGCTACTGGCTCTCCCTGTGCCCAGCCTCGCAAGAGGTGCCCGCGAGGGATGGCGGGTCTAGCCCTGGCCTGCCACCTCAGCAGAGCCTCGCAACAAGCCAGACGACCCCCCACTCCATGAGGACCTCCATTTTCCACATCCGGACTTCCCCTCTCGTCAAACCTCCACCCAGCAGACCAGCCAATCACAGCCCAGCTAGCGTGGCCACTTGTGGCCAAGCGGTTCATCAATAAATGCTGGATTTAGAGATGACCACAAGAGTATGCTACCCACACGGCAGAGCCTGGCAAGCTACCCGTGTCGTATTTGATATGCCAAATACCAATAACAATTATAGACCTCATTCCCATGACCTGATGGAACGGTTTGAGGCTCTTTATATTCCTGGAGCAAGCAGGTGCCCTTGGGCTCTACTAGCATGAGACAGGACATATGGAGATGTTACTGGTGCCTGCTCTAGCAAATCGATGATGAATGGGAAGACAGTGATACAGTGATATTTGCTTTTGTAATTGTTATTGTTGCTAGCCCAGTGGGAGGGCCGCATACAGTGGTACTTAGTAGAACATGTGATGGCACGTATCAAACCCAAGGACTTGTAATTGCATTGCAAATGGTTCTTTACTAGGTCACATCCCTGATATCTCAATGACATTTAAAATTTTGTCTTAATTTCTTCTGTTTCTTCACAAGAAATCTTTGATTTCTTTATTGATTCTTGTTCAGCTTTTCTTCCAGCTCTACAGTTTTTCATAATACGTATCTAAGGTAGCACAGTAGGTAGCTTGCCGGGTACGTCAGGATTGATACTGACACCCTTTATGTCCTCTCGAGCCTTCCAGGAGTGATCAAGAGCTTTGGTCACAGCTGGGTGTAACCCCCTCCAACCCTCCAAAACCCCCAGAAATGGAAAGATAAAACATAACCATATAACTAAGGCTATAAATATGTCTATTTCTTTTATGTCAAATTTAGTGATCTATTTTGACAGTTTATTGAGGCATATTTTATATATAATTAACTATATATATGTAAAAAGCAAATTTTTGTTATAATGACAAATATGTATGACTATGAATCTATTATAAGAATCAAGTAGCAAATAAATTTATTATTCCCAAAAGACTTTTAGTGCTTCTTTGTAATCCATTTCTTCCACCTCTTTTGTCAGTTTCCATATCATTTAGAGGTAAAAAGTAATCTGCTTTCTGTCAAAATATATTAGTTTGAGGTTTTCATAATTTTACATAAATGGAATCATATAAAATGTACTATTTGTTCTGACTTCTTTGATTCAGAATGTTTATTTTGAGATTTATTCAAGCTGAAATGTGTTTTAATAGATAATGTTTTTCTTTTTGTATTGGGATAACACTGGTTTGTAACACCTTATGTTTTAGAAGTGCAGGTTTATTCCTTTACAAATGCCTTCTTACTATACCATGCCCACTGTCAAAGCAAAAATATCCTTGACAATCTTTTGGACCTCTCCATAATTTTCTCCCAAATAAATACCTGCTCTAGTAACATTATCTTCAAGAAACAAAGAAGGAATTCTCTTGTCTTGCTTTTGTATATTACCTTTGCTTTGTTTCTTAATACTCTGAGTCAGAATAGAATTATCTGAAAATTCCTTTGTTCTACACAAAATATACTAGTTCTATTTTATTTTGTATTAAGTTGTATTTCTAAACAAAAGACAACAGTTGGGTTTTGTTTAGAACAAAGGAACACACAGATAATTTGACTTGGTGTTTTTATGTTTACTTAATAGGTACCTAGAAGTTGAATTATTGGATCCTATATCAGTTCTATTTTTATGCTTTGATAATTCTCCAGACTATTTTGCAAAGAGACTAGTATCATTTTCCCCCCAATTTTTCCTAATCTTTTTTTGCAAATCTTTTGACGTAAACCATTGTTACTGATGTGAAGTGATTTTAATTTTCTTTTAATATGATTTTTCAAGATAAAAAGTAATTATGGTTTTTGTCATATGTCTTGACCTATCTGTCTTTTATTTGAAAGTATCTAATATGATCTCCACATTCAATTTATTTTGAATGTGAGTGCTGTTGTTGTTGAGTTTTGTGAGCTTCTTTTCTTTTGTAGTTGTTGTGGGGAATGGTTAATGGATGTATTTGGCTGTACATTAATTCTGGCTCCGTACTCAGGGATCACTAACTGTAAATGTTTGGATCAAACCTGGGTAAGGTTTGTGCAAAGAAAGTGCCATAGCCACTGTACTAACCTTTGGCCTGAGTTGTATGACTTCTTAATGTCTTATATATCTTTATTTTCTTATATATATGTGAATTTCAAGAATTTTCTCCCATTCAACTTTTTTCTTTCTAAAATAGTTTTTGTTTGCTTTCATATTTTTTAGTTTGCTTATATCTATTTTATGTCTGTGTTATGGAGTTTAGTATCCAAGCTCCAATAACGTTACTGTGGCTGTATTCAGGGTTTACTCCAGACTTTATATTCAGGAAGCACTTGGATGGGACTTAGGAAACTCTAAGTTTGTTTGGGATTGAATTCAGGCTGGCTGCATGCAAGGCAAACATCTTGCCCACTTACTGTTTTACCATCCTGCCATTTCATGTTTAAACCATGTATTTAATCAAATTTCAGGTAATAGTTACACATTGAGTAAGATGGTGAGTAAGTTACACATTGAGTAAAGTAAAATTGATTTTATTTGGGTTTTGCATGGTGTCTTGTTTTCAGACATCAATCTATTAGTATTTGTGCTGCCGAAATGAGCACTGCAGACACCAATCATTGTCAAGACTTTCTTATGTCCATTTTAAGTTCTTGGTTCCTTTGTTGGAAATAAACTATACTTTATGTGGGGAAAGTTTTTTCCTTGTTCTTTAATTCAAAAAAAAAAATCTTTATGTTTATTTCTAGTCTAAAGCCATTCTGTTTTATTATGACTTTTACTGTACTTTATAGTCAAAAACTTTGGTCATTTGGGACCTTTTGTGGGTTCATAAAAAGTTTAGTAATGCTTGTACTATTTCAGTAAAGAATGTCATTAGAAATTAAGAAGTAGGGGCCAGAGCGATATAGCACAAAGGGGAGGGCATTTGCCTTGCATGTGGCCTACCCGGTTTCAACACTCGGCATCCCATGTGGTCCACTAAGCACTGACAGGAGAAAGCCATGAGTTCAGTGCCAGGAGGAATCCCTGAGCATTGCTGGGTGTGACCCCCTCTTAAAAGAAAGAAATTAAGACGTATTGTATAAATAAAATATTGTGTATTTCGGATTAAATAGTTAAACAGTAAAATAGCTTGCTTGTATGTACTTATATGCATTTATCTTTATATCTGCTGTGCATAAATTGATGCTAAATATTGTCATTTGCTTTGGGGAAGTTCTTAAGTATTATTTATTCAAATATAATTTTGAACCTTCATATCCTTCTGTAGCTGGAGCGTCATAATGGTCTTGATATCCCGTGAATCTCTTACTTCTTTTTTCCTTTTCACAAATTTTCTCCTTTCACTGGTATTGAACTCACTCCAAACTCACTGTCAAAGTCCTTTTCTTCATCCACTTCTTATGTGTATTTATACTAGTGAAAATATTTCATTCTTTAACTCTATACGTGGTTTTGGAACTACCTAATATTTTCTCTAATTTTGTGCTAAATTTTCTACTAATTTCTATTTTAGCATTCATACACATTATTAAAGCTGCTAGTTTGGAATCCAAATCATTGGTTTCCTTGCATAACATTAGGATCATTTCCTAAGATTTTGTCTTGATCCATCATTCCTTTGCTACATCATTTAGATTCTTTATTTGCATGAATTAATCTTAAATAGTAAACAGTTTTGTCTTCTAGTCCTAATGTATCATTCTTTAATTAGAATTAACAAACGAGTATAGGCTCAGGGTGTTGTCCTTAGTAGCTGGGTTTTCTATTCTGTTGGGACGCCTCATCACCCTTGAAAATGGCTGGAGCCAAAGCACAAGGTGTAAAACCCATTATGGCAGTGTGGGGTTGCTTGGGTTCTGGATTGCTTCTCTACAGAGCACAGGGTTTTTTTTTTTTCTTCTTTCTCCTCCTCCTCCTCCTCCTCCTCCTCCTCCTCCTCCTTTTTTAATGCTTTTGGATCACATTTGGCTATGCTCATAGCTTACTCCTGGTTCAGCACTCCAGGTTACCCCTAAGTTAATGCTATGGGATGCGGGCTATCAAACACGGGTCTGGCTGCATGCCAGGAACACATCATCCCCTCTATACTTTTCTCCATCCCATTCTATAGCTTCTTGACCTGAAGGAGGAATCAACCACTGTCAAACCAAAGGCCTATGCCAGCACTGGGCTTGGCCACAGCTTCACATTGCAAGTGGCTCCATTGCTGCAGTCTAGCGTTTACAGGTTGTAGAGGTTTTTATTTGTGACGCAGGAATGAGAATAGTGGCCCCGGGTTATGGATTCTGTACTAGACATGAACTGTCGTGGCTGCAGTCTACATCATAACCAGCAGGCTACTCAGAGCCTGTCAGACCAGTGCAGTGGAGGGCAAGATGTTTCATGGGGCCAGGTATCCAGACTACACATAACGTGTAAGGGAGTTCCTTAGATATTAATGTGAGGGAATATTTAGAAGGAAGCTACATTATCTGACTCCCCTCAAAAACTTCCATAGAAAATATTTTTCCACAAAACCCAAGTGCCAGAAGTTTGCTGTGAGTTGTTTCAGCAGATTGATATAAGGTTTGTCTATGGAAGTCTTCAGGTCTCCTCACAGCCAATAGGAGGAGTTATTTTCTCTCAAACGTGGCCTCTTTGTTTTATATCCATCTGTATGGTGGTGTGCAGTGATCACTGTATCACTGTCTTCCCGTTCATCATTGATTTGCTTGAGCGGGCACCACTAACATCTCCACATGTCCTGTCTCATGCTAGTAGAGCCCAATGGCATCTGCTTGCTCTAAGAACATAAAGAACCTCAAACCATTCCATCAGGTCATGGGAATGAAGTCTATATTGTTACTGGTATTTGGCATATGAAATATGACATGGGTAGCTTGCCAGGCTCTGCTGTGTGGGTGGCATACTTTTGTAATCATCTCTGATATCCAGCATTTATTGATGAACCACACGACCACAAGTGGCCCTAGTCGGGCTGTGATAGGCTTTTCTGCTGGGTGGAGTTCTGACGAGGGAAAGGTCTGGATGTGGAAAATAGCGGTTCTCATGGAGGGGGCGGTCTTCTGGCTTCTTGCGAGGCTCTGCTGGTTTGGCAGGCCAGGGCTAGAACCTGCCATCCCTCCTGGGCACCTTGTGAGCAGCTGGGCACAGGGAGAGCTGGGGGCTGCTCTGTCCTATGTCTGTGAGTCTCCTGGAAAACAGAAAAAGAAAAAGAACACCAAGAAGGTAGCGAGTAGCTTGCTTTTCACAGAATCCAGCTACCTTTCTAGCTCCTAATTTTGATAATTTAGTTTCAGCAAATCCAGTCTTTTGATGAAGTGTTTGTTCAATATTTGTTCTTCAGAATGCTTGTATTTCCTTCACAGACCTGTGTTATTACAATTGCAAGATTCAAGTCCTCTCTTGGGGTGAAGTTTCAGCCTTTGACTGAAGGAATTAACTAGGACATGCCCTGTAATCCCCAGGGACAGTTTTCATGTTCCTGACATTTTCCCAAGACTTTGTGCACCAGTATCTCAATACTTTTTATGTCAAAACTTTATCTCAGGATTTACTCTCTTCTCCATTGGTTTCTGTAATTCCCAACTTGCTTATTCTCAAATCCTTGGCTGCCTTTTTTAAGATTATTGTGGCAGTATAGATGGAGATTTTGCTTGTGGTGAAGAGGCCACTCCTAGAACCTATGAGTTCATTTTGACTTCAGTTCTATTAGAAATCCATTTTAGTATTGAGTAGTCTTAGCTGTACTACATTCTAGAATTTATCTGGTCACTACTTGATGAAAATATGTTTATAGTTTCAAACGCTTACATTTAAACTTTACTACATAAATCTTTGTCTGATCGTATGTTCTCTTTCTTTTGGGGGATAAATACCATGCAGTTACATTCACTTGCATCACTTGTCTTCCAGTTGTTCATTGATTTGCTCGAGCTGGCACCAGTATTGCCTCCATTCGTTGGGAATAATATTTAAAATATTATTGTTACTGTTTTTGGCATATCGAATACACCACAGGTAGCATACACCACGGCTCTGCCGTGGCTCTGGGTTCATCCCAGGGGGCCCAGTCTTTTTCTATGTCAGACCATCAACCATCCAGAGCCCACGGGGTAGAGCCCTGGGTGTAGATAAGCCTGTCTCCTGTCTGCTATCTACCTATCTCCTGTCAGCCACCTGCTTGTCTACTCCCAGAGCCCTGGGTGTAGGCAAGCCTATCACCTGTCTGCCACCTACATTATTGCTGGTGATATTGTAGGTAGATATTGAACATTTTAAAACATTATTAACTGCTCTACAACATGACTAAGCTGCATCACAGTTCCATTAGTAGTGCAGAAAAACCATCTCCACATCCTCACCTCATTGCAATTGTGGAATAAATTTTAGGTTATACTGCTAAGAAGAGAAACTGATGCATGGATTTATCTTTTATCTTAATTATCTGTGCTCGGATTGTCAACCTCTCATACCTATTAATCCCTTATGATCAATCTCTGACTTGTTCTAAAGCATACTTCAAATTCTTTGACTGTGTTCATCTTGTTCTGAACAAGATGTCCCATGCAACAAGCATTTCTTAGTTCTTATATTCTATTAGGTGTTTTCTTTTTGTAGGGGAAGGATTTGGGTGCTCAGGGTTTTCTCCTGGCTCCTAGCAGGGCTCGGGAGCCCTATGTAGTTCCAGTTATTGAACCAGTGTTGGCCATAGAAAGGCAAGTACCACAACCCTGGAATAGGAGTTCCTTGCAGGAAAAATAATATTACTTGTTCCTCTCATTTAATTCAGAGTGTGCAACATATTCAGAGTTCAATATATTTTGGACTGGTAAGTGAAAAAATTATATAGATTTTTGCAACTCTGTCTTTCTCATTATCTGCAAGAGCTCAAATGAAAAATTCTACTGAATGTAAACAAAAGGAATTGCATTGATTACTACTAAGACTTCAACCATTCAGAGTGCAATTAGTAAATAAAAGGAAATATCAAGATTCTTCTGAGAACAAGATTTGATTTAAAATTTAATCATCACTCACTCACGACTGCCATAGAGTTTAACTTATTAGGCACCATCTGCTGCCTAAACATCCAGGGACTATTTTTAAGGAATATCTTTCTAGAGAAAATGATAATCTTGTGCCAAATTGTTTATCACTTATCTGGTTGCTGGCATTTCAACCTTGTAACAACAAAAATTATAGTTGAGTGCATAAGGTAATAAATGTGAACTAAATATGATAAGAGCACAATGAAAATGTAAATGCCTTTCTTTTGCCAGATTTATTACTTTTATAATAGGCTGTGCAAATGTGGGATGAGCTACAAGGCAAAAGAAGAGTGATTCAGAGAATAAGATTTTTTATCAAGCAAGTGTGAGTTGGAGAATTGACTATTCCTTCACACACTTTTTGAACTTAGACATTCTGGGAAATGTAACCTTACTTTTCCTATCATAACTGGTGAGTGAGAATTTCAATCTAATAAATAAATTCTAATAGCATGTCTTTTGCATGCTAATAGAATGTAAAGACATTTACATTCTATTATTTACTAACATAGTAATTTGACTATTCTAATAGCATGTCTTTACATGCTAATAGACTGTAAAGACATTTACATTCCAGTATATAACATGCTAATAGAATGTGAGAACTAATTATAGTTCTCACATTCTTTAGTCATAGACTAATAGAATGTGACTATGTTACATTTGACTATGTTAGTCACATTCTCTGTCCTATGACTGTGACTATGTTAGTCACAGGTGACAGGTGATAGACAGGAGACAGGCCTGTCTATACCCAGTGCTCTGCCCCATGGGAGCTGGATGGTTGATCGTCTGACATAGAAAAACACTGGGCCCCTTGGGATGAACCCAGAACCATCGCAGAGCCTGGCAAGTACCTGTGGTGTATTTGATATGCCAAAAACAGTAACAATACTGGACCTCATTCCCAACAAATGGAGACGTTACTGGTGCCCGCTCAAGCAAATAGATGAACAATGGGAAGACAAGTGATACAAGTGAAACAAGTCACAGTCCAAAATATTTCTGTAAGAGAGCTGTTATTGAAAGGCTCTTTAATATGTTCTTCAAAGTACTCCACTTTCTTCTGAAAGTGAAAAATCAAAAAGAGGAAGATTTCTCTATCCTCCCTTTCTCTGCCTAAAAAGAAAAAAAGTGGCAGAATTTATTCATTGATTTTTTTTGAATGTGAAAATAGCACAGATTTTCCTTTTTAAATATGTCCACCTCCCCTATTTAGGAAGAAGAAAATGACTTATAACTACAGAGAATTAGAACTAAGATGAATTTGCATAAATAAACCTTATCAAATTGGCTCACATCTTTCTTCAGCATCCCTGATATATTTTCTAACCACTTAACCACAGATTATCACCCCTTTAAGCTCAAATACCTTTTCTTTTTAATAATATATATGTCTTTATGACTATCCAACATTTTTGTTTCATTTTTGTATAAATCTATGCCATTTCTTCCGTTGCTTGTTTTTTTATGAGTCAAATTTGCATACTTCCAGATAAAGTGCTTAAGTCATTTTCTTTACTAATAAGACCCTTAGAGGTTACAGTTATGCTTTAATTATGAGCATCTTTATTGCTAATGATATTTTATTGTGTAAAAAACAAAAGTCAGAGTAAAAACAATCATTCAGAAAAAAATTTCATTCTTCAAGTGACCATAATCACAAATTACTAGAAGTTGTTTATTTTTTATCTTTAAGCGATTCTATCAGTTGTGATATGCAAACTAACTATACTCTATAAAATATTCATATTTTAAAGTGAATAAGATCACGATCACGATCTTCCCGTTGATCATCTATTTGCTAGAGCGGGCACCAGTAATATCTCCATATGTCCTGTCTCATGCCAGTAGAGCCAAGGGCATCGGCTTGCTACAGGAAGGTATGCTGGTCCAGAGACTCTCAGACATGGGGCAGAGCTGTTCCTTGCTCTCCCTGTGCACAGCCGTTCATGAGGCATTCGGGAGGCATGGCGGGTTCTAGCCCTGGCCCACCACCTCGGCAGAGCCTCACAACAAGCCAGACGAACCCCCCTCACTCCACGGGTGCCACCATTTTCCACATTTGAACTTCCCTCTCGTCAGAACTCCACCCAGCAGACCAGCCCATCACAGCCCAGATAATCGACACCCACCCTGCAGCAGTTTTTTTTCCTCAATCCTGCCCAGGTATGCTGGTCCAGAGATTCTCAGATATGGGGCAGAGCTGTTCCTTGCTCTCCCTGTGCACAGCCGTTCATGAGGCAGTCGGGAGGCATGGCGGGTTCTAGCCCTGGCCCACCACCTCGGCAGAGCCTCACAACAAGCCAGACCATCCCCCTCATTCCACAGGCGCCACCATTTTCCACATTTGGACTTCCCTCTGATCAGAAATCCACCCAGCAGACCAGCCCATCACAGCCAGGCTCGCGGTTCATCAATAAATGCTTTATTTGGAGTTGTTTAAAAGAGTTTGCCTCCCACTCGGCAAGCCTGGCAAGCTTCTTGTGTTGTATTTGATATGCCAAATTCCAGTAACAATTATATTAGGTCACTCCCATGACCTAATATAATGGTTTGAGGCTCTTTATGTTCCTGTAGCAAAGTGAATAAGACTTTTTATATATTCTTTTTTGTAAAGTGCCTCTTTTTTAAAATGCTGTTTCTTTATTTTTGAGCAGAGTGTTAGTTTCTGAGGTTGCCATAACAAATGAATATGGACACACTAACTTGAACAAAGAAAAGTTATTCTCTCGTATCTATACTTTAGGTTCAAGGAAGACTCAATTTTTTCTTCTTTTCAGCTATTTTTTTAATGAAGAAAATTTAGTTTTAGTGAGAAAAATACTTAGAGAAACATGATGGGAGAAAGAGAGATTGAGAGATAGGGAGAAAGAGAGGGAGAAAGAGAGAAAGATGGAGGGGAGAGATAGAGAGAGAGAGAGAGAGAGAGAGAGAGAGAGAGAGAGAGAGAGAGAGAGAGAGAGAGAGACAACATGGGATTCTCCAGAGTATGAGAAACGGGTAGCAGAGAACGAGTTTTGAGAGGTCATATAAAATTCCTCCCAATTGTTTGCCCTGGAGTCTCTGCATTCCTGAAATTGAGCTGGGCATTGTCACAAGGAAAGACTTGGGCTCTAGATAGTGCAATCATTGAGTTTTCAGGACATGTAGTCCCCTGTAGCATCTCCACATCTGAGGGGAGTCCATGCTTTTGTGAATGTTCCCTCAATTTCTTCATTTCCAAAGGGCTCAGGGTTTGCATCTCAAAAGATTGTATCTCTCACGCCTTTGCAGTACTTCAGGGTTGTGTGTTTTCTTCTTTTATTCTGCCTCTAGGAGTTTAGATGGTGGCTGATTAAGTATCATGTCTGCTTTGTTCTTCAGAGGCTCTTTTCATCTCTGGTTTTGTCTCTAACAAAGGCTCTGAATAAAGGGCATCCAGTATAATAGCATAGCAAGATCTTTTGACTCTATGTGTCTGGAAAACAAAACTTCTCAACAAACTAAGGTCACACTTGCAAATTCTGAAGTTATCTTTTGGGTAGAGTATCACTAAATCCACTACACCTAAAAACAGTTCTATAGGTGTTTTAATTTCCCAAATTTTTAAAAAAATATATTTCTTATCTTCCATATTGATCATTTCATTACATTTTGATTTTGCTTTTGCTTTCTGGCTCTCACTCAAAGATAGCCTGCTCAGGAAATACTCCTTGCAGTGCTCATGGGATGCCAGGGATCGAGCCTGGATTGGCTGTTTGCAAAGGAAGTGTCCTATATGCTGTACTATCACTCTGGCCCCATACAAATAGTTTTTGTGACTGGGTTTCACGTTTTTTAAAATTTATATAATTTTAGCTTGTGGGGTCACATCTGGTGATGATCAGGTGTTACTCCTTGCTCTGCATGCAGAAATTACTCCTAGTTGTGCTTCGAGGAGGAAATATGGTATGCTGGAGATCAAACCTGGGTTGCCTGCATGCAAGACAAATGCCCTACCTGCTGTACTGTTTTTCTGTCCCTTGTTGACCAATTCTGATAATAAGCTTTATATTACATGTGTCTTTCCATAACACCTGCTCTCTATAGGATATGTGCATTATGTTAAGCAGCAAACTAACTTTGTCATATCTTTCATTTCATAAATCTATGCAAGCAATCAAAAATAAACTTATTAATATTTGGGCTTATATATGGTGTAACATAGTTAGAAATATTGTGAACTAATTCGGTCTCACATTTTCACAAAGCAAGAATTAAAATTTAGAGCTCTTCTCTTTATATACTTTTTGCTTGTTTTTTGGACCACACATGGCTATGTTGAGGGTGTACTCCTAGCCCTGCACTCAGGAATCACTCCTAGTGGACTCTGGAGATCATATATGATGCCAAGAATCTATCAAAACAAGATTGGCTGTGTGCAAGGCAAGTACCCTACCTTCCGTAATATCACTCTGGCCCTACACAACGTTCTTAACTGCTCTTTTTCCCCTGAATTCTTTCCTATCACTTCATTTTGCATTGTCTTCTGAGAAGTTTTGTACATTGTGTTGGTTTATTTTATTTAATTTATTTATTATTTTGTTTCTAATTGTCAATGCTGCTCAGGGCTTACTCGTAACTATGCTGTTAAGTGTCAGTTTGGTAGGAGTGGAACACAAGTCAGCTGTGCACAAGGACAATGACATAGTCACTGCATCTTTTCTGACCCCTGAGTTATCTGCATCCCTCAGTGTACCTGTACACTGTATATTAATTTTATCTTGTGTTGGCCTAAAATCTGCTGCTACTTTGCCATACATTCTTTATAATTTTCTGCTACTGATTTTTAACAGCATTTTGCTGTCATGTACTTTTTTAATTTTTTTTTTTTTTTTTTATTTTTTGGGTCACACCCGGCGATGCTCAGGGGTTACTCCTGGCTCTGCACTCAGGAATTACTCCTGGCAGTGCTCGGGGGACCATATGGGATGCGGGGATCGAACCCAGGCCGGCATGGGCTGGCTGCATGCAAGGCAAACGCCCCACCTGCTGGGCTATCGCTCCCTCCTACTCTTCACTTATTAGACATGGCATTTTTCATGCCCTTATCTGGGTTAGCACAAGTATAGGACCTGTCTATATCCTGCTAGTGAAATGTTACTGTATGTTAAAGTCAAGTACTACTGCAAGTGACTTTAGTACTTGGCTTTATGACAATATTAACCACAGCTTAACTATAATCTTTGATTACTTGAATATCATAATCTCTTTGAATTTTGTCTTTACTTTTCATAGAAGGGATTTTTACCTTTGTTTCTGGCCTGAAAACTGAGAGGATTGAGCAATATTCAGAGAACTATTACTAAGATTGTGTCAACTTCTCAAACCCCAAAGAAATAAAGGGTCAGTTTATTCATTTTTCTGCTACTTTAATCAAGACTGCTTAAATAAGAATTGCAGCTGGCATTTAATGTAAAGCTTCAGGAAATTCATTAACATGTAGTTTGTTGTTATAAAGACATTATAATAATACATATATTACATTATGTCCTTTGACTTGAAACCACACTTGTAAAACTGATGCTTCTTTCTGGAGAAGTCATGTGAACTTCAACTAATTACAAGCTTCTGTTTTTTTGAGATTCCTATGAGATGTCTTACTTGAATTTCTACTTCCAGATGAAAGCATTTCAAACTTATTCTTTAGCATTAGTTTTGTGGGGAATGATGAACCTCTGTAAATTGTTGAGAACTGGTCCCAATTGTCAAATAAGTAAGCACAGACAATTAAAGGTAGAAGAAAGCCACTAGTTTTTTGTAGCTATTGATCTAACCAAATCCTGCTATCCACGCAAATGTAGAAATCTTTAGAAACTTATGCAGTAGTAGAATAATTTTCTGAGGAATTTTGATGCACTATGGGGAACCTACAAAAATGATTTATCCAGAAGAAGAATGGACCCACTTTGTGAACTATCTTCTATCATCCATTAATATCTTTTAATATGAGAAAACATCATAAACATGGTGAAACTATCAGAAAACACTTGTCAGTTTGTATGTCACTTGTCAGTTTGTATGTGGTGTATTTAAGATTCATATGTTAAAAATGCCTTGCTGTTAAAATCTCTCTGTTTTCTGACTGTTGATTTACAGTAGTCTTGAGACCAACTGTGGAAAACATTACCTTTCCTAACTCCCTTACCACCTATTTTCTCTAAACTTAACAACATGCTGTGGATATTTCTGTGACTTCTACTGGGAACTCATAATACATTCATTTGCTCTAAATAGAATATTTTTTAAAAAGAAAAATTGCATGAGTTGGTCATGAGTTCTAGGTTTTAATTATAATTCTAACACTCACCATCTGTTCTTCCTTTAAAAACTGTTGATTTTCTTCCCAGTATTTATGTTTTATTTTTAATGAAATAATAGTTTATGTGTACCTAATAAACATGGAACTCCTTATAACTGTTCACCTAGGGAAGTTCTAGATCTAAGTCACATTGTTAAAGAGATATATCTACTTTTAGAGAAATTTTTAAATGGTATAGGGGCACAGATATTGCAAAAAAATAGTGTTTTTCAAAATACACATGAGCCCATCACAAATGTCTTTAAAACTACGTTACATAAATTAATTCATCCAATAATTGTTCATAAATACATGATTTACTCATGCAGAATCAACTATAGACACAGACACTTTTATTCCTACTTCTTGAATATAAGATTGCTATACCAGACATTTCCTGGCTGTATATTTTGGTACTACCGAGCTAACACCATTTATGATTATGTTTCAAGTAGTTAATATCAACAATTTTATGTGTAAAGTTTCTTGACCTTATTTTTAACATTCCATAATTCAGTGGTACATGTAGTCATTGAAAAAAAACTGCATAACATTAAATATAGCATGGTATTTCCTATGACAGTTTTGTTTTCTTTTTACTTAGATTTAATTCTTTTTATATAAAGAGCTATTTAGTTCCAGATATATGTAAGATCTAGGGAATTTGAATACATATTAATATTTCCAGTTACAAAGTTAAATTTACCAAATACTCCTATTAACTTCAAAGTATGGTGACTTTATTAAAATTTGATATAAGAGTCCCTTCCACATATAAACTGTTTAATGAGTTCCCCTCCATTACACACACGATTAGAAAATACTTTGAGGTGACACTATATAAGCAGCATGAGTTAATCAGAAGGACTTCAAAGAGTTTTTTTAACATTTAATTATTTTTTCTGTATTATGATTTACATTTTAATGAGACTCATAAAAAGTCCTTAAAAGTTCTAGTTTTATTGAATTTAATAATGAGAACTAAAATAAAAAAAAATCATGTGTAGCTAGAACAGATACATTTCTACATTTTTCTACCTAAAATATATTTACTGAATCTAGGAATTTTCTAATATGTCTCCAGGTAAACACTGCAAAACAAACATACGCAAAAAGTGTTTTTCTGGGATGTAGTTCAGCAGAAGGTGTTTTAGATTTATGACAACTGAAAGTCAAGATGTCTTAAGCTCCTTTTTTCCCTCTGATCAATGTGGAAGGAGTTGAAATGCAAAGTTGAGAAATCTATTTTTTAATGCTTTTGTTTTGAGCCGTCACTGCTGGTGTTCAGGGCTTATTCTGGCTCTGTGCTCAGAATCTGTGCTCTAAAACTCTGAGCTCTGTGCTCTGAGGGGATCTGGGGATCATGTGGTATGCCAGGTATAAAACCCAGGTCAATCAGGGCCAAGACAAGCATTCTACACACTGCACTATCACTCTGACCCCAACACATAAAATAACTAGTTTCTTGTGATCCTGCTTTAGTCTTAATGAAGAACGTTTTTGAGTACTGTCAAGTGTTTTAAAATCTAATGTTTATTATTTTGTTAATGAGTTTGGTACTCAGATTCAAATGCTGGTACTATCTCTTATCATAGATAAGATCACATAATCTCTGATTATAGAAACTATGTTATGGTTTAATATTGCTGTAAAACTATGTTTTATAATAGAACAAAGACTTGGAGGTTTGCTTTTACCAGCCTTAGACATCTTAACTATAAAATTCATGCTGAATACATCAAGACCAATTCTAAATATCTAGATTATCCTGCTTCATGAACAAGAGTAAAAAAGTCTCAAACCACTTTCTTGCTTTATATAAAGTAACTTTTAGATGCACATAAGGATTCATTGCTATTCAGTTTTCAAACTTGCAAATTTGCATTGAGACTATGTCCAACACTTGATTCTTACCAGTTTCATATTTTTAAGTGATTGAGAAAAAATTAAGGAGCCATTATTTATAATCATATGAAATTACCTGAAATGCAAATGTTTATGCACAAATGATTATTATACTGGAACCATAATGCACATATTACTTGTGACTTGTGGACTATATTGATATTAAATTGAAAAGCTGCATTATACTGGAACCATAATGCCCATATTACTTGTGACTTGTGACTATATTGATATTAAATTGAAAAGCTGAGGAGTTGCAATAATTTTTAGACAATAAAGCTGAGAATATTTTCTGTTTTGACCTTAGGGAAAAAAGTTTACTGATCCTTAAGTGTATAGTAATTCCTAGGAAAGAGTTGTATTCAAATGCTCAGTATTTAAATTAACACATATTAATTTTGTACACATATGATAGTTTGGATAAAAAGTACTAGAGGATATAAGTTTGGGCACTGAATTAACTATACCAAATTATCAAGATACATTAAAATGAGTGAACAAACTGAAATTAAATACTGATTACCTTTGCAATTATCTCTGAAGGAAAGGTCTAATCAATGTTGCATTACCTGAAGAAAATTTTGTACAGAAGAAATAGTTATATAATTAAGAATAAGCATATTTTGAACAGATAAGAAATGGATGCTAATTTAGTTTACCTTATAAAATTATATAGAGAGAAGGTGTTGACTAGTATATAGCAAGGCACTGGCAGAAGGTTGGATTTGTGAATAGTGTTAAAGACAAAATGCATAAATAAAGTTGTTCTGCTTTCATGCTTATGAATCCTACATCCAAACCTCTCCCTCTCCCTCTATGATAAAATGTTCATCTTGAATTTCACAACTCAACAACCAAGTTCCTTTGGTGACAGCCAAATCACAATGGATAAATTTGCCATTGCACGTTTGAGAACTATAAGCTTTCCTGAGAGTGCAGGATTGCTGGGTGATCCTCCTACACATTACTAGAAAGTCCACTTTCTAGTAATTCTTTCCTTTTAAAGTGTTTGTTTTTCTTTAAATTAATTCAAATTGAAAACATGGTAACATAAAGCATTATAAAAATAGTTTAACAACACTGCAATTCACCTAAGAACTCTCTTAATAGTTTAGTTATCTCCTCAGTAGAGTTAGCTTAAGATAGATAATGAAGTTCATCTTTTGATAAAAATCCAATGAAATGATTGATGTGAACAATATCTTGAGAGACATTCTGAGCCTCAGCAGCCTCTCTTGCCTGTGGGACAGGAAGTGATTGTCAATGTGATATTGACATAAAAATCCTACAACACTCGAGCTGTGCTTTTGATTAATACTCTTTATATAAGGAGTGATTCTGCATCTGTTTTATTATTTATTTATTTTAAATTCTATGGATTGATTTTAAATTCTAGAAGTTTTATAGAAATGTAATCATGCAGTGTTTCTTATGAGGTGTTTTCACTTCTTTCTGCTTAATTTTCTGAGGAGAAAAGAAGGAAGGAGCGGCCAGAGAGATAGTCCAATGAGGAGGGTGTTTGCCTTGCAAGCAGTTAACGGGATTGATCCCCTGAAATATGGTCCCCTATTGACCCAAATAGTCCCCTGAGCACCACCAGAATTCCTGAGTGCAGAGCCAGGAGCAACCCGTGAGCATCGTCGGGTATGACCCAAAAAAGCAAAACAAACAAACAAACAAACGAATGAATGAGCGAACGAACAAAAGAATGAACAAATGAATGAACGAACGAATGAATGAATGAATAAATAAATAAAGGAAGAAAACAAGGAAGGAAAGAAGGCAGGGGAAAAGGAAAGAAAGAGGGAGGGAAAATGAAGAAAAGAATAAAGCAATAAAGGTAAAATATATGAAAGAAATAGCTAATATGAGATGCTAGTAGTTTTAAATAGGTGATACTATTCATGAATTTTTATAAAATAAAACATACAATCTCCATATAAACTCTAGGGTTGCAGTTTAGATGCCTGTCTTGCACAAAGACAGCCCTCTTTATGACCTGGTGCCATATATTCTCTGTTCCTTGGGCATCCATGGGTCCCCTGGGCCCCTGCTCACAGTCAGGAGTTAGCTATGAGCACCACTGTACATGGTCTTACACCCCCCCAGAAAGAAAAGATTAATATAAAATGTAAATAATTATAATTTCACAAGTTGTTGATTGTTGATCAAGCAAAATATTCTCTATTCTAATTGATTTATCATACTCATGAATTTGGTGATTTTATAATACAGATGCTGTGGGGGTTCCTCTGGCTTCTTGTGAGGCTCTGCTGGGATGGCGGGCCAGGGCCATGAGGGCCGCCATTTTCAACATCTGGACTCCACAGCTCATCAGAGCTCACCCAGCAGAAAAGCTGATCACAAGCCCTGCTCGTTAGAGACCCACCCTACAGCAGTCTATTTCAAGCCCAGGTATGCCTGATCCAGAGACTCAGATACACGTGGCAGAGCTGCTACCACCTCTCCCTGTGCCCAGATGATCATGAGGTGCCTAGGTGGGGGAGGTAGGTTCTAGCCTTGGCCCACCATCCCAGCAGAGCCTTGCAAGAAGCCAGAGGAACCCTGACACCATGAGGGTCGCCATTTTCAACATCCGGACTCCACAGCTTGTCGAGCTCCACCCAGCAGAAAAGCCGATCTGTCCCCATTTCGGTTCATCAATAAAGGCACAAGATGAGAGGCTACTACTAGAGTATCCCACCTGCACTGCAGAGCCTGGCAAGCTACCCATGTCATATTTGATATGCCAAAACCCAGTAACTATAGATCTCATTTCATGACCTGAAGGAATAGTTTGAGGCGCTTCATGATCCCGGAGTGAGCAGTTGCCCTTGGACTACCCTAGCATGTGATGTGATAGGACATACGGGAGATGTTTCTGGTGCCTGCTTGAGCAAATCGATGAACAACAGGAAGACAAGTGATACAAGTGATGATACAGATGTGCTATGTTCAACTTTGCCTGTGGTATCTTCTGATCAATGATAGTTTTTTTTTGGGGGGTAATCCAGTTGCAATAGTGATTAAACTGTGAAAATTACACTTTGATTTAGGCAACATTGCTTCATCAAATGTTCATTGTCATATCTCTACTACATAGCATCTTAAAAATATGTTTTTCACGGTTGTCTAAAGAAACAGAAATGAGAGATGTAGTAATACAATAAATTTAAGTTTTCATCCCAGTCCTGAATCCCCACCAAAAGATTTAATAGGTATTTTTTCTTCAGTGCAGATGGAACATTTCCTAGTATAGACTTTATTGAAATAAAAATTTAGATAAAGACAAAAAAGTGAATTCATATATATCTCTTTGCTTTACTGTGGTATAAAATTTGAAATCGAGAAATCATAGAAATAAGACTAAAAATCTTCAACTGCATATAGACAAAACAATATACTACTGATCAAATCTCTTTTTTATTTTGCTTTTTGGGTCACACCTGGCAATGCTCAGGGAGTTACTCCTGGCTCTTCAATGCGGAATTACTCCTGGCAGTGCTTAGGAGACTATATGGGATGCCTAGGATTAAACTTGGGTCGACTGCTTGCAATGCAAACACCCTACCCTCTGGACTGTCCTTCCTGCCCCTACTGATCAAATCTTGGATGAATAAAAAAAAGATAAAATTAAAAATCCCTAGAAAAATGGGAAGGACGACATGAGCTATCAGAAGTTACAGGGCATAAAATCGGTACTAAAGAGGACTTTTACAGCAAAACTAGCCTGGTAAGAAATCACAACGAAACAAAACAAAAGCTCAAGTGAACAGTCTAACTGCATTTCTATAGGAAATAGGAAAAGAAAAAATGAAGCCTAATATTGTAAACTGAAACATAACAATATCAATGTCATTTTTCCTCGTTTGTGGCCACAAGCAACTGTGTTTAGTACCTCCTCCTGGCTCTGCATTCATGGAAAATTCCTGGTAGAGCCAGAGAAAAATATGGAGTTCTGGGAATAAAACTGCTCTGTCATCTGCAAGGCAAGCAAGCAAGCACTCTATCTGCTGCACCATGACTCTGGTCCTGACATCAGTTTAATTTCTAAAAGATAATTAAGTTATTGGATAGAAGAGAAAACATCTTACTAGTGGCTAGAACAAAAGTAGAGGAGCAAATGACAGACAGATCTAGGAAGGATGACAGAAGACTGCTGCAAACAATTTTATGTCTCTATTTTGGCCATCCTGGGAACAGTGGACACAATTCAGTATTGTGAGATTGTTAGATTTTAGGATTTTCTAAAATCTAACAGTCTACAATACTGAATCAGGAAATTAGACGTTGAGGTGTAGAGGGGGGGGACTAAGGGGGGGAGAGGAAGGAAAGGAAGAGGAAAACAAAAAACAAGAAAACAAAAAAGAAAACACCCCCAAATTAGACTATCTTAATAAGTCAACAATAAGCAAGGATATTAAAGCATTAATGAAAAATATCTTTAAAGCAAAAGTCCAGGACCAGGTGGTTTTCACTACTGAGTATCATCAAACTGTAAAAAAAATTAGCTATTACTTAATTTCTCAAACTCTCCAAAATCATATTTCTTTCTAAATACAGATGTATAGTAAGCATTAGTGGACAGCTAAAACATGGTATCTCCACTCTAAGGGAGTGGACAAACAACTAATTGTTTACTATATGTTTGCTATAAAAATCACCACAAATGTGAATGGATTATAACAGTATCCATTGTTTTTTATAATTCTACATCTGAGGGCAGATGTCGAAAATTGGTTGACTTCACTGGGTCCTTAAGGAATCTTAGCGGGAAATTAAGGTAGCTGAGTGACTTTGCTCCTGCTGCTCTCCAGGAGAGAGGACTGCCACCTCTCCTTGAAAAAAAAAAGTGAAACCACAGAACAAAACTAAGACAGACGGGTCTGAACAGAAAGTAACACATTTTTTCCCACAAGACTTCTTTATTTTTTTTTTCAGAGCAAGAATACCTATACTGATAACAGAACTGGTCCTGTGAGGAATTCCAGTCTCCATGGGAACCAAATTCACCCATCTGTGGAACCAGAAAATTATAACTCTAATTGCCTGGCAGGAACCTATTCCAAAGTCAAGAGTTTCACAAAAAAAGATCATTGGGCTAGTTTGCCTTATATGAACTGATTCAATGTCCTTAAGCTTTCTTCAAGACTTCTTACCCCATGTTTCTCTATTTTTTTTTCTGCATCCCCTAAACAAGGGCAAACATTAGGAAAACTTCATTAAAAGAAACAGCAACAGCCAGCCTGAAGATTAGAGAGATAGTTTTGAGCCTAGTTCTCTCTATCTCCCAATCATAGCAGCACTTTCTTTTCTCAGAAACGGATGCCCCATTGCTGGACTTAAGTGCATGTGTCAGGCTGTAAGCTTCCCCATGATAACAAGGCTATCCCCACTACCTGGCTCTGACTGAGACACCTTCCATCTTCAAAGTCAGAAAGGCAGAACACATCCTTTGAAGCTTTGAATCGCTCATATTGCTTGAACTATTGTGTCATACACTTTCAGTTTTCCACTACCATTTTAAAAATCATTCAGGTTACCCTGGGGTTACCCAGATAAAATAGGCGGCTCTCCAGCAGGTGTGTGTGTGACCATCATTCTGAAAAGTATCTTTGCCATATAATACCTCCTAGCCCAAGTGCTAGTTATTAGGAATTACCGTCTACATAGGGACGGAAAGGGAAGATTCATCTTAACAAACACACATGATTTACCATAGAGAAATAACTCAGAGGGTTGGTATGCAGTGACATGTGAGAGGCCTGGCTTTAATAACTGCAACCATACGATCCCCAGACTTGTAGATGTAGTTCTTCCCCCAAGTCTTCACAACACACCGATTTGTAGAGTGGGTTTAGAATCAGTTAAGTTTTATCAAAATTGCAGAAATTAAGTAGCTTAGTTTGTTATACTAATAGTGTGTCTTGATGAGAAAAAGAAGTAAACTAGGTCATATGAACAATCAGATCACCTAGGAAATGAGGTGATGATCCATCTGGAACAATAGAGTTGTGCTTTTTGTTATAACATGTTGCTTTAGGGTTTTGATTCAAAGAAAACAAAAATTCAAAGTTTCTATACTATTAAAAATCTTAAAATCTGAAATCTATATGTAGTAATACTGCAGGATTATTCAAAGATTTTAGGAAAGAACCCTATTTGCTGCTTTTCTTTGTAGAATATTAGCTGTGAAAGCAAACAAAAAATGATAAGCCAATACTTCGTGAATGTTTTTAGATAATAGTAAACAGTGTTTTGTTTGATTTTTTCTTCTTCTTCTTCTTCTTCTTCTTCTTCTTCTTCTTCTTCTTCTCTTCTTCTTCTTCTTCTTCTTCTTCTTCTTCTTCTTCTTCTTCTTCTTCTTCTTCTTCTTCTTCTTCTTCTTCTTCTTCTTCTTCTTCTTCTTCTTCTTCTTCTTCTTCTTCTTCTTCTTCTTCTTCTTCTTCTTCTTCTTCTTCTTCTTCTTCTTCTTCTTCTTCTTCTCTTTTTGGGTCACACCAGGCAATGATCAGGCTTTACTCCTGGCTCTACAGTCAGGAATTACTCCTGGAGGCACTCAGGGGACCATATGGGATGCCGGGGATCAAACCCAGGTCAGCTGCATGCAAAGCAAATACCCTACCCACTGGGCTATCTCTCCGGCTTCTTGTTGATTTTTCAAAGTCAGGAAAATTAAAATTCAAATCCATAAGAAATGATTTGGAAACAGTGTTTATTAATATAAGGAAATTTTGTAAGTATGAAAATGTAAAACTTTTTTTCATATGATCTAGGAGAGAATTAAAGTTGTATTGTTTTTAATTATGGCTATTAGGCATCCTGAACACTACTTGAAAGATACATTTTTAATTTTTTATTATAACCCTGTGAAATAAACATTTACAAAGCTGTTATAATTGAGTTTTAGTCATATAATGTTGCATACCCATACCTTCACCAGTGACCATTTCCCACCACCAGCGTCCTCAGGTTAATTAATTGCCTACATTTAATGCTCAGTTCTAATCTGACATTGCCATTTTCAGCAGTTAGCAGAACACTGGTGTATATTTATATCCCACAAACTAATGCAATCAGTCTATGTCTGTTCTTTTTCTTTTGAAAAATTTCACTAAGCTTGATAATCTCCATGCCGACCTGGGTTTGATCCCTCGCATCATATGGTCCCTCAAGTACTGCCAGTAGTAATTTCTGTGTGCAGAGCCAGAAGTAAGCCCTAAGCCTTGCTGGGTGTGACCCAAAAAAGCAAGAGGAGAGAGAGAGAGAGAGAGAGAGAGAGAGAGAGAGAGAGAGAGAGAGAGAGAATAAATAAAAGCTCAGGTAAGTTCCAAAGGAAACAAACTTGAGATAAGGTCAATAAAAATAGTGAAAGGGGAGAGACCTAGGACTATGACGGAGGGAACCTGGTGCTCTGGTGTTGGGCAGATTTATCAATACTGAATAAAGTAACTAAATTAGTGCTATTTTAAATCATAGCTTTAATATAAACTCAGCAAGTGGCCATGGTGACTGCAGTCAAAAAAGAAGCTTAAGTGATTGGAAATTAACATAAAAGTCAACTGAATTAAGAAACAAAAACAATAACATAGAGGGCACAACTAGCAACAAATAGCTCAGTAAATCGTCACACAAGAACTAAATTACCACATGGGAAGATATAACAATTTTCATGAATTTTCTTTCAGTGAAGTATTTTTGATAATTCCTTAAGCCATTTGGTTGTAACAACCAATATGAAATAAGTCATTATATGCCTGATAAGTGGGCACATTTGATGGTAGTTGGGAAAAAAGGGCACCATGGCAGAAATGCTCTGGTGCTGCAACTTGTGTTGGAACAGTGAAGACTTGTAAAAACTATATTCTGATCATCCTTGTAAACCATGATGCTTTAATAAAATATTTTTAAATCTTTGTATCTTTAAATACTTGTATTTGTATATTTAAAGCAATTCGCATCTAAAGTACATGTGGTTACTTCAAGGTTGGTTTTGATGCTACAGAATGAAGTTGATGGTAGGGAATATGGTCTCGAAGATTGCCAATGGACACTTGAATTTTCAAATCATTGAAAGTTCAGTGAACATCAAAAATAGAGGTAGAGGAGAATCTGTTCAGAACTGAAGTGAAACCCAAATGGCAGAGCAGAGAGATAATACAAAAGTCGGGCTTTTGCCTTGCACAAAGCTAACCTAGGTTGTGTTCTTCATATCCTATACAGTCCCTTTAAGGCATGCAGGAAATAATACCTCACACAAAGTGAGGAGTATGCCTTGAGCACCTCCAGTGTGGCCCCTAAACAAAACATAACAAAACAAAATTAATCACACAATAAAAATTAATCATCACCAGTTAAGTTTTTTGGTATATGTAAGAAATCTTTTTGTTTTTTAGGCCACACCCTGCTCATGACTGATTACTGGCTCTGTGCTAAGGGTTCACTTTTAGCAGGGCTTGGGGACCATATGAGGTCCTGCGGACTAAAATGGGTCGCCAACATGCAAGGCAAACACCCTATATGCTTTACTACTGTTTTGGCTCCACTAAGACTCCAATAATATTATAATCATCTTTACTCTGCCCCTCGAGGTGTTGCAGGTGTGGTTGCGGTTCCCAGCTGAATCGACAGGTGGTAGACAGGAGACAGGCCTGTCTACACCCAGGAGGCTTTGCTCTGTGGGCCCTGGATGGTTGATGGTCTGACATGGAAAAAAAGACTGGGCCCTCTGGGATGAACTCAGAGCCATGACAGAGAGCTTGGCAAGTTACCTGTGGTGTATTTGATATGCCAAAAACAGTAACAATAATGAACCTCATTCCCAACGAAAGGAGATGTTATGGCACCTGCTAGAGCAAAAGATGAACAATGGGAATACAAATGATACAAGTGTTACTGTTTTATTTAAAGCTTATTGCTTTCCTCTAAATAAATTATTTTATTATTCTGTATTGTTGTATGTTGTCATTTTATACAATCTAAAGAGATTGTATTAAAATAAGGAATTTTATTTTTATTTTAGATAGGTCATGATCTGTGAGAATAAAAGTTAAGTTATTGAAGTATTATTTAAAAATTATTACCTTTCCTCCCCTGTAAGATGTTAACTGGATGGAACAAAACAGAAAAATGCTGAGGTTATATTTTTTTTTCCCATAGCAAAACCTGTAAAACACAGAAGTGGGGTTTTGGTCTATCGTGTTCATACTTTTGCTGACTCTATAACTTTCATGTTCGATTTTCTTTATTGAAAGATTATATTCCTCCCAATGGTCTAATCAGTTTGTAAGTTATTCCAATTTTTCCATCCAGCAACTTTGAAGTATAACGTAGCATGACTGGTTTTAATGTGGAATTTTTTCAAAGACTGGAATCTAAGATTATTCATCAATCATTGACCAAGATTAATAGTAGCACTTTGGACAAACAGTGCTTTTGATATTTGTATTTCCTGTCATATTGCTAAAATAATTTGATCAAGGTAGGAGAAAAAAAGTTCCAAAACAAATCCAAAATGAAAGTACAGAAAATAGCCAAGGGTCAGGGACACGGCAGAAAATTGAGCACAAAACTTTTTTTTAATCTCTAGAAAGTTCTGCCTTCCATTCAATTTAACTTTTGATAGAGTAACCTCATTTCCTTTTGTTTAAGGGAATCTGAAAGGTGTAGTACATCTTCCAATGCCACACATAGTTGTGATGTTTTGGAAAAGTGAGGTAGACATTACTAAGTGTATGGTTTTCATTTGTTCTTTATAAAATATGAAAAGATCTTCTTACTGCATCTATGGAATATTAAGATTTTTAAACTAATAGATCATATATACTGATATGGAGAAACTGTGGTGATGTCTGATAAAATCATCTAATTTATGCTTATGAAACCTTTAGTCCTGAAATCATAAAAGATATCACCTTTTGAATCACACAGAAGACAAGCAAAAATTTAGATAGCATCCAAGAAAATAAAACAATTCAGAATAAGTTGAGGATAATTGGAAGCAGTGTATTTTCTGAGAAAAGAATAGAAAATAACAAACAAAAAAGTATTATATATATGCACTTTGTAATTAACAGAACAAATCAAAGCAAACAACATTTTTAATTTTTTTTCCATTTTTTTATCTATACCTCTGAGATATACAGTTACAAAGATGTCCATGTTTGGGTTCTAGTCATACAGTGCTCCAACATCCATCCCTCCACCAGTGCTCATTTCTCCTTACCAATGTCTCCTGATTCCCTCCCCCTTTCCAAGCCTGCCCCTATGGCAGGCCCTTTACCTCTCTCTCTCTATCTCTCTCTCTTTCTCTCTCTCCTTCTTTTCCTCTCTCTCTTCCTTCTCTTACAGATGCAAACAACATTTTAAATTAAAAAATCACTAAATAATTTCATGATATTTTAAATGACTAATAAAGATGTTTAAATATTGGTTATATATCAAGCAGCCCTTGGAGAACTATGTAGCATTATAATCTTATATTTAAAAATAGGTCTATATTTATTGTCAATAATTTTAATCTTAAGAAATATATGGACTTGGACAGGAGTGATAGCACAGCGGGTAGGGGCGTTTGCCTTGCACGCGGCCAGCCTGTGTCGGCCGGGGTTCAATCCCCCGGCATCCCATATGGTCCCCTGAGCACTGCCAGGAGTAATTCCTGAGCAAAGAGCCAGGAGTAACCCCTGAGCATTGCCAGGTGTGACCCAAAAAAAACGCAAAAAAAAAGAAATATATGGACAGTAATAAATTTTGAATTAAACAATAAAGTGTAATGATCAGTAAATCTAAGAAGCAGAAAAATGATAGAAAAGTAAATAAAATAAAAAATTGTCTTTTTAAGGAAAGTGCAATCAATATAACAATAGTCTGACTAATGAGAAAAAAATGTTTTAGCATCGATTGAACTAATTTTTTATAAAAATTAAGTAAAAGACTGCCTAAAGTTCAAATATATATAAATCTCATAAGTAACTACATGAAAAATGATAAATATATTATACTAATATATTTATCAATTTTTATAAATGAAAAAATTCCATTAAAAAGCTATGAACACTCAGTTGAAAAATAACAAACTTCTTATCTATTAAATACATTGAGTTAATGTTTTAAAATGCTCTCACAAAGAAAGCTACAGAACCAGATGGGAAAGCTTGTGAAATAAATGAATAACAGCAATTATAGACAAATTGTTTCGGAAAATAAGAGATTGGAAAGCACTAATCTCAAAGCCACAATTATCCTACAGTAAAATAAGAGTCATTAAAAGAAAACTACCACCTAGTATCCTTTATCAATATGTTAAAAAAAATAGTTCGAATAAAATGCTAGATCATACAAAATTAACAATAGCTACAATCCTGGTTTAGTGCTGGATAGATGTAGTGACAATGGAGAATCTTTTGAATCTAGGTGGAAATTTAAACTTCTGTGATACCATATAAGTTTTTATGAACAGTCATTATTAGCATAAATTATTATTTTGATATCCCAGTCTGAAGAGAAATATATTGTCAAATAAATACGAAATTTTTCCAAATGTGTTTTCTAGTTGTTTGAGGGGAAAGGGTGTTGGGTCTCACCTGCATCATATGATATGTTATCAAGAAAAAGTAACACTGGTATAAATATTGAAAAGCAGCAATATAAAATGAAAGATATATTACTTTATTGTTTATGATCAATAACAAAAAAAAATTTGGTAAGAAGTTCAAGTATTCAAAAACTAACTGACTTTCAACTCATTCTCTCTCTTATAGAGAGGATGCATGTTGATTGCCACAAGGGAGAGTGAAATTCAGGATTCCTGTTTTAATTTTTATCAGTGGAGTGATAGGTAACCAGACCAAAGATGTCAGCAAGGAGAGAGAGACCCTCTATAGAAAGTTCTCAGCAGACCATCGCTGGTTGAAATAGAGTTCATAGTAACAGACCTCTGAACCTATGGATCAGAAGTTTACTTGGAGCTTCCATATTTAGGCCCAGGAAATGCATATTCCTCTATAGGAAGAGATACTAAGACACAAATTGTTCTCTGTCTTAGAATTTTCTTCTTTATTTGAGATATCCATGTATCTGTAACGTTATGAGCAAAAAATGTTGCTTAGAATTAATTCTCAATTTTTAGAGTAGCTTTAATTTGAGAATAATTTTCTTTTAGTAGCTCATAGGACCTATCCCTTAAGTTTTTGTTCAAGGATAGAGAAACTACCTAGAACTGAAAATAATTGACCAAAATACGAAGTACTCAGGAAATTAAACAGCACATTTTTTCATTGTTTTAATTTTCCCTCCCCCCTCCCTCCCTTGGATCGTCCCTCCCTCCCTCCCTCCCTTCATCACTTCATTCTTCTTTCCTAGTAGTGTTTAGGGCTGTTTCAACTAGGGCTTGCTCAAAGCTCAGAGATTGCTGCCAGTGCTGCTCAAGGGAACAGCTAAGCCAGAGATGATTTCAGGACACCTGATAGATTTCACTGGACCGTATGAACTGCTGGGGGTACAGCCATGTCTTACAATATATAAGGAAAGAATCCTACATAAGATGTCCTATTGCTCCAGCCCTGGCAAGCATTCTGTTTATAGTATTTCTGAAAGATATAATGACTAAATTGCACTGTTCTATTGGACATCTTGGAATAAATGAGACTCTTGTTGATAAAACAAGAGTTTCTCTCCCTCTGTATGTATTATTTAGAATACTTGTATTTTTATATTTTTGTAAACAAAAAAGGGAGAGTTGTTGGAGGACATGTTTAGCTAATCTGGGAGTTTTGTTGTTTTGCTCACTCCCAGCTTAATCTTATTTAAGGCAAGGTTCATTCTAATGAGATCTCTCTTCTATGTAAACACTTCTAGAGGGTGTGGCAGTTACAGAAGTCACCTTGATTGAATAACTTCTGACTTATACATCTACTAAGACTTCTATGTTTTCTAGATTGGGCACAGCTCCTCTTTATACCCACTGCACCCAACGTGGGACAGTTAGAATTTACCAGGAGACTACCACCCTGGCTACGCTGAGACTAAAGGTAGACTATAGGAAGGATCATACTAGTTTGCTCTAAGCAGGCGAGAGTGACCCTTTCAGTACATGAAAACAAGGTACTCAGAATCACCCTGGTGCAGATAATAATAAGAAGGACCTTGTGGGTACCATCTAGATTACATGAAGCTCATGAAGTTAAGATGTATTACTTTATATCAGCCCCTCTCTCTCCAGTGTATTACATAAGAGATAATCTCAGGATTAGTCCTTGGTGTAACCTTTGTTTATACCTGCAATAGGGTGTGGCACTACACTCTGTTTAGGGTTCTTTGTTGGCATGACAACCTCCCGATTGGATTACTTTGGTGTATATAAAGGGGCTGACTTGAGGCCCCTTCACCTTTTGCCTTTTGGTTCCTCAGCCTTCAGCTTTTGGCTCCTGCGCTTTTGGCTTTTGGCTTTGGCCTTTTGCTCTTTGGCCTTTTGCTCCTTCTGGGTAGGACTCAGCTCGGGTGACATCCTCTCTCTTTGGTGGGAGACTTAGGCTCTTTTGTATGGTCTAAGTTCGGACCAGAGCTAGAGTTTGTTCATTATATTGGATTGCTGTGGAAGAGCTTTTGTACTATTAAAAGCCATTTTTTGGAACTGCACCGGACTCGTGAGTTTTCATCTTTCTCCCGGCATCCTCGGAGGTAGAAGACAACCTCTGTCCTGACACTGTCGGGGACCCCCGCGGCGTTCCCCCGACACACCACTCAGGTGGCACAAGGAACTTTCTCACACTTTATGATGTGTGAGAGGCATATCAGAGTCCAGGGTCCCGCCACCTCCCCATCTCAGGGTGACATGCTCCCTCAGTCCCTGGTGCTGCACACGGCACGTGTATCTCTGCTCCTCTTCAGAAGGCACCGCCACAGCCGCCCACTTCTGGAAGGTTCCATCCCCTGAAGGCCTGGTCTCCACCTGCTCTGTGTCCTGGGTCAGGTCCTCCCCATCCCGCTGCCAGGTCAGGGTGATCTCCGAAGGGTAGAAGCTCAGGGCCCAGCACCTCAGGGGTTGCCTCATGGTTAGAGCTAGAGTGGCGGGTCACATGTGTCTTTGGTGGATCTACACCCTGCAGGGTCTCTTGGCGATTCTTCAGGTATCTGAGGAGCCACTGCACGCACTCCCCCTCCAGGTACACCCTGTAGTGGTCTGCAGCTCTGGCCTCCTCCCACTTGCGCAGGGTGATCTCAGCAGGGGAGTCCGCTGCAGCCCAGGAGCGCAGATCCTCGTATAGGGCAATGTAATCTCCATCATAGGCAAACTTCTCATACCCTTGGAGGAAGTGCCCATCAGGTCCTGATGTGTGTGTGTGTGTGTGTGTGTGTGTGTGTTGTTTTGTGTGTGTGTGTGTGTGTGTATATATATATATATATATATATATATATATATATATATATACACATATGGTAATTGAGCTTCATGGAAAGGATCATGTTGAGTGGAAATTAGTCAGAAGGAAAGAGAGAGATGATGACTCATTTATTTGCATGACATATAAAGAAATGAGTCATTCTATATCTCTCTCTTTCCTTCTGACTAATTTCACTCAACATGATCCTTTCCATGAAGCCTGCCACCATATGTGGTGCTGGGGATCTAATTGGGATGGGCTATAGGCTGAATGAAATGCAAGAGCTTAAACTTTTACTATCTCTCTGGCCCACATGTGACTCAGTACTTAAGCAAACAAGAGCTGAGACTGGTGAGAGAAATTGCTAAGTGGAGCCTCTGGAGTACCAACTCATGACTGAGTTCAGATTCATGGTGAATGATTCAACTTAGAAAAATGGAAAAGAGACATTTAAAACAAGATCGGCTCTTGCAAAGGAACTGGCTTTTCTCCTCAGTATTAGAAAATGTTTTGGATACACAGAACAGATTCATCAATTAACAGAGGGAAAAAATATTAAGTTCAAATTCCTATAACCAAAGGGAAGAAAGCAGAAGAGTAGAAAAATAAAATGGAAGAGATTTTTAATCAACTACACTGGTCTATGCCTGGTTACCTTTTCATCTAAGCAAGCCACAACATTTTAACAGAGGAAAAACTGTGAGGAATCCTGTCATCCTTCCAATGAAAAAGAGGGGAAAGTCTTTTAATAAAGAGCATGGAAACAAGCACAAATTGCCTGTTTTGCACTGGTGCTTCTAATAAAGAAAATGTGTTTAGAGAAAGCAAATAGGAATGAATCCAGATAAATTCAACAAGTAAATTCTAAAACCCCATTTTACTTTTATGTAAAAATTATTTATCTTCTTATGAACTGGTTTGATGGATAAATTATAGTATAAAAGATAATAGTTGACATGTTAAAAGGAAATATTAGGGGCCGGCACAATAGCCCAGCGGGTAGGGTATTTGCCTTGCACTTGGCCGGCCTGTGCCGGCCTGGGTTCGATCCCTGGCACCCCATATGGTTCCCTGAGCACTGCCAGGAGTAATTTCTGAGTGCAGAGCCAGAAATAACCCCTGAGCGTCACTGGGTGTGACCCAAAAAAGAAAAAAAATGAAATATTACACAGTTTACTACAGAGTACAGTTCTAATTTTCCCTGTTTCAATTCACATAAAACTGTTAGAAGTTAAAGTTATAGCACAGAGAAATTCCAAGGAAGTTATAAGGAGTAAGATCATGATTAATAACATTTGAATGGACACTAAAATATATGTAAGTAGAAATCGCCTCATTTGTAAACAATCTTCCAGTTGTACTGCATTGGTTCAAACTGAATTTTGAACTAATGAATTTAAAATAAGTTAAATAATGTGATATAATTACTAAAAGATAGTAGAAATGTCGTGGAAAAAAAATCCATGAATTCATTTGCTTAAATTTTTTGTTATAAAAAAACAAGCATATTACATTTCCCTTTTCATTTGGGGGCTGTTGAACCATACTGGTGATGCTCAGGGTAAACTCCATTCTCTGCTCAGTGATATTTCCTGGCAGTTCTTAGGATAATATATATGGTACTGAGGGTCAAACCAATTTTGTTTATGACAATTTAAGAAAGGTAATTACAAGAAACTTCAATGAAGCACAAACCCAAATTCTTAAAAGTTAAAGTGTCTATACTTTCTTTCACCAAATGTTTATTGAAAATATAAAACTCTTAAATGGTCTTCATCAAAGGTAAATAACAAAAATTCCTATATGTTAACTACAGCAAGAAACTTTTCAGGGATATGTAGATAGAGAGACAGGTGGATAGACATATTAGATTATATGGGAAGACAATTCAGTGGATATAGATCAGGGCTATTAGTCAAACAAAATTTAATTAGATAAATTCAACATGAAAATAGAAGAAAGGTTTGGAATGATGAATTTGATATAACATTCTCATATCTGGCCAACATTGATTTTATCTCCTCTCCTGATTTTTAAAGAGCTTATATTCATATACATAGAGGTTAATGTTAACAATGTCTGTATATTTGTTACTGCAATTTTATTAGACTTCATGCAACAGTCTCTCATTCAATAATTGTAATATAACTCCTATATATCATACATCTCTTTTTTTTAATTTGTGGTTTTGCTTGATTTTGGGACTTGCCTGGCAGTGTTCTTGGCTTATTTCTGGCTCTGTACTGAGTGATCACTCCTACCGAGGCTTAAGAGACCATCTGTGGTGTCAGGAATTCAAGTCTTATTTGCCACATGCAAGCCAAGTGTCATACCCACTGTGCTATCACTCTAGGACCCTCTTCTAGCCTTAATATATTGATTTATTTTCTTTGTCTAGTTCACTTCTAACCATCTTTCAGAATGAGCTAATTCACCTTAATCCTAGGGAAGGCTTTGCAGAACAATTAAATTAATATGATTAAAATTTATTCTGCATATTCTTAGAGTAATCTTAACTTATTGAAGTAGGTGACAATTAGTATTCTAGTAAAGAAACTTCTTCGTGAATTTTAATTCACAATGAATAAAAAATCTAAGAGCCTTCAGTTGTCATTTTTCATGGAAAATTTAACTTCTATATTTTAGAATATCTATACAAGGGAATATTATGGGTAAAAGGGTAAATATGTGCTGAAAAGCAATGGTATTCTGTTTCCAGAAAAGATGGAATAATAAGAAATGATTTATGTTCCTACCCCAAATCAATTACAAAACTTAAGAAACAATTTCAATGCACTCTGCATCAATTTAATTAAACATTAATCCTGAGAAACAAATAAATAGAAATTCTGATTACTATATTGTTTACTTAGAATTTAAAGTAACAGTGAAAAACAACTCAGAATTTACCTTGAGTTTTGGACATGAATGAGATACAAGGTACCCTAATATAGTTAGTTCATAAGACTTAGCACAGAAGAGGTAAGTTTAAGAAACAAAAAAAAGAAAAACTGAGGACAGGAGAGAACAATATTAAGGAGCTATAGAGTGTCACATATTTCCAGATATAGGCTTGGAGAGGAAGAGTGAAACTTAAAAAGTATATTTTGATTAGTACCCAGGATCTCTTCATTTGATCACTTGACATCCCATTTGCTCGAGTTATTCATCGATTTGCTTCGAGTGGGTGCCAGTAATGTTTCCACTTGTCCCTGTTGTGTGCCAATGTAGCTCAATGGCATCCGCTTGCTCCAGGAATACAAAGATCCACAAACCATATATTCAGGGTCTTGACAATGCAGTCTGACCATCTTGTAGGTGGGCGGCCATGTGATCTTTTGACGTCTCGTGGGATCCAGTCAGTAATGGTACTAGTCCAGCTCTTATATCCAAATTACATTATATGTCCAGCCCATCTGACTTTCGATGCCTTGGCAAAAGAGACAGCGTCCCTGACTCTCAATCATCCATGGAGGTCGGAACTCTGAATTATTTCCTCACTTGAGTGAGGCGTGATATTCCAAGCATAGTTCTTTCGATTCCTGCTGGGAGACCTGAATAGCATTCTCATCCTGCTTTCCTAGGGCCCAGGTCTCTGAGGCGTATGTTAATGCAGGGAGAGTGGTGGAGTCTTAGAGATGTGCCCGGAGCCAGGGGTTCTTTGTCCTTTGTAGCTATTTCTTCAATGCTCTTGAAGGCGTTCCATGCTGCTCTCTTCCTCCTGCACAGCTCAGGTGCTAGATTGTTAGTCAAGCTGAGTTCTCGACCTAGGTACACATAACTGTTTCATTCAGAGATGTTTGTTCCTTTGTGAGTGAGTGGAACATCTGGAACTAGTTTGTTTTTCATGAACATCCTCCTGACCCTGAAAGATCCCTACCCAGGATCTCTACGGTTATATTGTATCATCTGTTTGAACCAATCACTCTGAAATCAATCTACTTAAATCATGGATCTTTGGAAGTTCCATAGTATTTCTTAGTGGAAAACTGGTGATATTTGAAAGTATGTGAATTAGTATTCTCATCAATGTGGATCTCTTATTTTTATATAAATACCTAGTATATCAGATGGTAATATTGGGGAAGGTTTAGGGGAAATGAGAAACAAAAGAATAATCTGTGTGCATTCTTAGAAATACTTTTATGAATTTAAAATAGTCTCAAAACAAATTTAAAAGGCAATCCCAAATGCACTTTTAGGAAAGTCATAATAGCTCAATAACAAACCACCATATCAAATTGAAGAATATGTATACAACTATACTCAATTTTACTAGTAATTATGGAAATTCAGCAAATTAGTACAACAGTTCGGTTGGAATAACTACAATGGTGTTAAAATGATGAAAATAAAGATAGTATAATAATAAAGCCCAAAAAAGGAAAAAATGAGACTATCAAGTGTTAGATGCTAGTGATATGTAGGGAAGATTGATTTCTTCCAGTTGTCTGGTTTGGGGAATGTAAGCTGCACTACTGATTTGAAAATAGCCTCGAATAGTTTAATAATTTTGGGTATAGTTTGACATTATTCACTAGTAAATCAAATCCCAATTGTGTGTTCAAAATATCGATTCATGTAGCATATCTATTTGAGCAATGCATACTAATGTGGAGTAAAATTACAGCATATGAGGAAGTATATGTGAAAAATGTTTCCTAACTTATCCTCAGCATCCAACAACCTCATAAACTACCCAGTGCTACACCCAACATCACACATTACCCAGTGCTATATATGTGTATGATCAAGTTCAAACAGCAAAAATGATTCCGTGATTTGAAGTTATGTTAATGCCTTTTATCGACAAGAAAATGAAAACAATCTGCAAGAGATCTAGAGTCCAAGAACTCCAAAGAATATTTTAGAAATAGTAATTGTCCTTTAAAAAACTTGCAATGTGTATTCTTATGTAAGTACTTGTGCATGTGAATATGTAAAACATACATATATCTGTGAATGCCTACATATATAAATATACATATATAACAGTTACATGGATGTGCTCACTTTCTGTAAGATAAAGGGCATACCTGTAAAATTATATCTTTACTACTTTCTGTAATACATAAGGAACAAATTTAAAAACACTTAATAGCAAGTTTCTAAGTTAGTTAATCTTATCTCAAATTTCTTCTTTTTGGCTTGTCTTTGACCCAGGAATATTAATGTACTGCTTCAAAAGGAATAAATACTTTTGACTCATTATAGGGGCATATATCAGTCTCTGCTAAGAAATAATTTCTAAAACTTACTGGACTGAAAGATTCTACTTAACTTTATATAGATATCTCCTCTTTCCAATTCCCTCCTATAGCTTTAAATGCTTCTTCTGTCAAACTGTACCCATAAAACCTAATTCTAATGAGTTGAGGGAAGGGAGAATAAGAGTATATCCATCCCAGATGCATTCAAACTGTACTTTAAATCATAGGGCTGATGCTTAATTTCCAGAAGAGCAAATTCCTCACTGGTTATGAATAAAGAGGTCAGGGATAATAGTTTTTACTTTAGGGCAAGAAATAACATGTCTGGTATGGAAAAGATGGCTCTACTTAATTTTTCTTCAGATTCTTCTATGAAAATACTGTCTTCCCGTTCATCATCGATTTGCTCGAGCGGGCCCCAGTAACATCTCCATATGTCCTGTCTCATGCCAGTAGAGCCCAAGGGCATCTGCTTGCTCCAGGAACATAAAGAGCCTCAATCTATTCCAGAATGAGGTCTATAATTGTTACTGGTATTTGGCATATCAAATACAACATGGGTAGCTTGCCAGGCTCTGCCGTGCAGGTAGCATACTCTTGAAAATACTATATTAATTTATCATAATCATGAAACTACTTCCTGAGAGATTTAAAAATATCACTAGATATTTTCTATG
This sequence comes from Cryptotis parvus, assembly GCA_021461705.1. Taxonomy (NCBI): domain Eukaryota; kingdom Metazoa; phylum Chordata; class Mammalia; order Eulipotyphla; family Soricidae; genus Cryptotis; species Cryptotis parvus. The sequence goes on from JAJIBD010024450.1 coordinate 135,674, forward strand.
TCTTTACTGGTGAGTGTAATTAGAATTTTATTTTCACATATCCAAATGCTGAACCAAGATTCTGTGAGAATTTAAGTTTAAAAAGTACCTGCTACTTGAATAAAAAAAATGTGAAAGCACACCCTCCACCAAAATGAAACAAAACAAAACAAAAAAAGAGAACTCACTATAACAGCTTTTACAAAATCAAAAGATAACTTAAACACCTTGATGGAATCCCTTGTAGAGAATTGCACAAGATAGAGATTTTTCTATTTTGTGGTCATTTTGCATAGAATTGAACTCAGCAGAGAATTGATCATTAAAAAGAGGAGTCAGTGAGAGTACCAATGAAGAGAGTAATGGAAGTACAAACTAATACAAGTCTCTATGTCCAAAAAAATTTTAATAGTGCATGTGTAGTTAAAAATTATGACTTACAGCTGCTGTATAATAAAGATAATAATAAAGATGTGACCTTGTATAGTAATTCAAGTTGATGATGTGCTAAAGTATTATACAGGGTGGACTGTTGCTTGATTTTTTAATATAAAGCAAAAATAAAGGTATTTAATAGTAATTTTCCCAAACTTAACAACTATCTGAACCAATAAAATAATTTTTCTTAGAAAGATATTTTGCTTGAAAAGATCTAGAACTTTTTGATTTTCATCAAGTCTGACACACCTAAAACAAAAGGAATTCAACAAGAATTTGTCTAAGGGAGTCTGACTAAAGCTAAAGATCAGGAGTTAGACTTATCTGAGGTCTTAATTTATGTGAAATAACTTTATCTAAAAAAATAGCCCCCACCCCAAATAAAAAAAAAATAAACAATAGGGGACTTGTTAAGCTGGCAGAGTGTGTTTATGAATTCTGGTGAGATGAAGAAAATCCAATGGGTTATCATGCAGATTTAGGAGTGTTAAAATTTTCAGTCAAAAGCTCTTCACCTTGATTTTTTTTCTTAAAATAAATCCAAATACACTTGTGGATTATGAATTCTACTGCCTCAGAGGATTAACTTCAGTAACTAAGAATATGTAGAAACTAAAGTTCTCAGTGCTATATTCTTATTTAAATGGGTCAAACTCTATCCATATGATGATGTCTTTAAATGGGTTTGGACAAAATTAAGAAACTGGAGCAGCATCATACTTGCAGGAGATGTTTATTCAGGGGTAAAAAGTAGGGTAAGTGTAGGCAGATGGATTCCAAAGAAATCAAAAGCTTGTTTAAATGCAAATGTTTCCAGGGGGGAGGAAAGCATTCAGAATAGAAATGATATATAAATGCTCTCAGCAGCATGTTTCTTCTCAGGTTTACAAGAGGCAAACTCAGGTGTCTAATGGAGATATACTGAAGAACTAAAAGTGGATATGTTTTCTGAAGGAGTTTTAGTGCCTCTAAAAGCTTACTTTCTGAGGCACTTTATTTATCTGCTGAATTGAACCTGCAACAGAATTACAATCTCACATGTCTTTGCATTTTGTGTACCAAACTTGACTGCAAGATGAGTTGGCACTTCAAAGCATAAAAGTGTAATTTACTCTCTTTTAATCCCCTCTTAACTTCTGTGATAACAAGTAACTGCTTAGTGAAGTAATTAATGAGAAATTAAGTTCTTTTTATTGGTAACTTGGGATGTCTTTTCACGACCAAGACAGTAAGTGCTGAATCATAATTCCATCCTAATTATTTCTACCTCAACTATTTGGTTGCAGCATCAATATTAATCAGCCACCTGAATAGTGTGAAAGGGAATATCTTGGCTTGTCAAGAGGTTTGGGAATGGGTATGTGGAGTCCATCCTATCTTGTACATGGATATTTAATACATCTATTTATATAGTCTATTGCACTGGCCATACATTTGTTAGATAATTTATTCCCATTAAGCATAGAAAAAATTGCTGAAGGAAAATACAGATAAAATCTTCGTACCTCACTCATACTTTTTAGCGTGGTTCAAATGAATATTTAGCAAAGCTAGCTAACAGTTTGCAAATGTGCAATTACAATCCTGGCTCTTCTCTAATTACGTAACACTTAAGTTAAATGGTCTTAATAGACATATAATGATAGCTTTATAAACCTACAGTTACTTATAATCAAATGTAATTTTATTTCAGTTTTAAAGCACCCATTAAATGTCTATTATGATTTTTAAGTAATTTGGCAGACATTTAATGAATACTTTACAAACCTAAATAGTAATTATTTCAAGAGACAACTGTTAACATATAGGAGTAACGAAGCTATTCATTTAAATACACAGTTTAAAACTAATTAGTAAAGTGTATATGCAGGTCTAATGACTTTGCTACAAGAATAAAAATCATCAATATGAGGTAATGTCATTGAATAAGTAAAATCTTTTCTAGATTTTCTTAGTTCTGTGCAATAATCTCTTACCAAATATCTCTTACCTTTTTATAAAATTCACAACTTCATGTATATTCTAGAACTTTTGCTTCAGTACCCAGCAGGATAAAAACAGCATTTTATACTTTGATTTGCTGTTATATTTTTAACATGCTGCTATTAAATACCAAAAAAAGTTTGATGTAGTTTCATTGGAAGTTGTGAGGAAGCCAGTTTTAACCTTTCAGAATCATTTTAATGGTTATTGGTTAGTCATGTTTTTTCACACTGAAGATAGTTGGATTATTTTTAAATGGCAGAACAAAACTTGAACTTTGAGTACAATACTAGAACTTTCACATGGGGAAAAAGAACAATTGTTTGAGACGGGCAAGACAGAACAGGAGTTAAGGCACCTGCCAAGGCAGTCTCCTGCATGGTGCTGAGCAAAATCAGTCACCTTCATAGTCCCCAGCACCACTGAATCTGACCTAAAGTCCTCTGCCATCAAAGTAATCATTTAGAGTCATGGACACTTGATTAACAAGCTTTGTATGATTGTACAACCTATTTCACAGGTGGACATATGGTCTTTGTCCCCACAAGGAGTGATCCTTGAGCATAGAACAAATTGCAAGACCTGAGCACCGCCCCCAAGCCAAAACAACCAAACAAGAAACAATCCAAACACATCAGCTCTCAAAAACCTCCCATGTCCCCTGGTTGCCAAACAATGAATTTAACAAATTCAGAGAAATATATTTACCTATTCATTGAATCTATAAGTTTGAGGAAACATAAGTTGCTACATTGCTGAAAGAAAGACCTACACTTATAAATATATTATATTCATGGAGAGACTTGTGATACAATAATACATTTTTATAAATTAATATGTATGGTCAAAGAAAATTGCATCAAAATTATAACAGAGTCCCTTGCAGAAATCAATCAAACTAGTCAAAGTTTTATATGGAAATTCAAACATCTTAATATATAAAAATTATTAGAAAGAATACAGTTATGGAGTGATATTATTTCTATTAAAACTCCACTGCATTTTTATACCAATATAAGGCAGTGCGGTGTAGGTGAAGATCACTTGTATCACTTGTCTTCCCATTGTTCATCGATTTGCTTGAGCGGGTGCCAGTAACATTTCCATTTGTTGGGAATGATTCCATTATTGTTACTGTTTTTGGCATATCGAATACACCACCTGTAGCTTGGGTTAATTTAGGGTGCCCAGTCTTTTCTGTGTCAGACTATCAACTCTGCAGGGCCCATGGGGCAGAGCCCTGGGTGTAGACAAGCCTGTCTCTTGTCTGCCACCTGCCAATGCAGCCAGGCACTGCAGCCTAACCTGCAACACCTCGAGTGGCAGGGAGGTGAAGATATATGCATTTATTTATATTTATATTAACATTGATCACTTGATCACTTGAATCCCGTTATTCATCGATTTGCTCTAGCAGGCGCCAGTAACATTTCCATTGGACCCTATCACGTGCCAATTTAGCCCAATGACATCTGGTTGATTCAGGAATACGAAGAGCCTCAAAACGTTCCTTCAGGGTCTTTACAAGGAAGTCTGACCATCTTGTAGGTGGGCGACCACGTGATCTTTTGACATCCCGTGGGATCCAGTCAGTAATGGCGCTAGTCCAGCGGTTGTCTCCAAATCGCATTACATGTCCAGCCCATCTGATTTTCGATGCCTTGGCAAACGAGACAGCATCCCTGATTCTGGAATAGCTACGGAGGTCAGAACTCCGATTCCTTCTCTCACTTGAGTGAGGCGTGATATTCCAAGCATAGCTCTTTCGATTCCTCTCTGGGAGACCCGAATAGCATTCTCATCCTGCTTTCGTAGGGCCCAGGTCTCTGAGGCGTATTTTAATGCAGGGAGAACATTAACATTACTCATATTTATAAGTGTATATATGTATATGTATGTATTTATATACAAATATATATAACTGAACACAAAGATAATAAAAATAAAAAGGAAAAATTTGCCAAATAGGTCCAGAAAATATGTTTATTTCATTTATTTAATTATGGTGTTATGCTAGTTTAGTAAGGGAATGAAGTTTCTAACAGTTTTTTTTTCTGGAATAATAGTAAACATTTTGGAGATAGAAGAATCTTCATAGAGAATAGCTATAGGCACGGGGCTCTACTTAATAGATTTTAGCACCTTTCTTGTAATGTTCCTCTAAAAACTTAACTAGCCACAGTTAGAAAAATACACATATGATGAGCTCCCATTTTTTCCCCCAGTGCTAAGGATTGAATTGAAAACTTTATACATGGGGTACAAGTTCCTAGTTAGGAATATAGCATATTATTAGTTCTTCAATTATTCTCTTTACCATTTGTTTGTGGAAATCAGCTGTTTTTTTTCCATTTCAATAGTCAGAAATTGTTACTAGCAAAAAGTAAGGGCTGGTAGTCAGTGTATGTAGAGAATAAAGGAACTGAAAGTTGTTCTCATGTGAACAGTTTTTCAACAATGCCTAGAAGTACCCAGAGTTCCTTGTCTCAAGTCATAACATTTCTGAGGATTTTCTAGTATATTCTACAGATCATCACTGAAGAATTGCAGAAGTTAAAAACACTCACTCTTTTTTTAAAAAACTTAATTCCTATCGCATTTCCTTTTATTTTTTGCAGCTTCTGCCTGAGAATATGTAAAAATAAATCTCTAGACAAACCTCCACTAATCCTGATGTATACAATCAAATGGATTTTATAACTATAATTCTGGCATAAATATTCAAGTTTATATCATTTCATTTCACTCTTACAACATCTCATTTGCAGAGAAATTTATAGAAATGTATATGTGCAAATATGTGATTAGATTGTTTATTAGATTTTTTATTCATTGTAATTACTAGGTTTCAAATTATATTATTTAAAGTTAAAGTAAAAATGAAAGAGGAAACAAGAAAATAAAGACAGATGTACATTACCACTATTTATCCTGGATAATGGATATAAGAAGATGATAAAAAATAAAAATAATGATGTTTAAAATAAGGATCCAAATGGAAATATTTCAGAGTCCAGAGTGCTAACCATTACACCATGGAACTGCCCTAAATGGAAATATTTCAATAATATTAAATATTAACATTTTTCTAAAGCAAAGTTGTGAACTTCTTGCACTAAGCAATAATACAGACATTAGGGTACTTGCCTTGCATCCAGCTGACTGGAATTTGATTGGTGGAAATCCATATGGTACCCTGAGCCCTGCCAGGAATTCTTCTGAGCATAAAGCCACGAATAGACATTACTCTGCTAGGTTTGGCTTCCAAACAAAAAAATAAATAAATAAAATTGCAAACTTCTCTAACTATTCTGTATTCAACAAAGATAAAAGAAAATGTCTTTAATACTAACTACATTTTGATAGTTGGTTTTGCATGTCAACTTTACTAGAAAGTAAATAGAGATTCTATATGAATCCCAACTTGTATAATTTGTAGCACAGGTTTCAGAATTGTTAACTCCAGTGATGACAAACAAAAAATGATTTAGTTATACAATTTCATGTGTGTATGCCAGTGGGTGACTGTCCACACATATGTATCAATCTTGAGGGTGAGTTTTCTAAATTTATTCTAAGATTTTTGGAACTATTTTATAATTTGACAATATTTGAAACCAAAAATACCTCTAGTTTTGATAATAATACACAGAAAGTCAGTCCATAGCCTGGTAAGGTGCTGCAGGCCTCCTCTAAGAGCCTCTGCATCTGCCCTGGATTGCCTCCTGCAGGTCACTTCGTAGATAGGCAGTTTATCTGACCATGTATTCTGTACTGGCTGGTATAAATATTCTCTCATGCTACCACAAGCATCGTGGGACTAGCTAGATCTTACCAGCATATTTGCCTGGCCATGTTGGATCTCTAAGTAATTAGCCCAGAGAGAAATGCTGTTTGCCTCCAAGCAAGCAAGCATGGCTCCCTGATAACTCAAAGACAACTAAAAATACAAAACTACCGTGAAGTAGATGAGACTCTTGTGAAGGCTTGGAGAAATATTTAACTGGCATTAGTATAGTCTTTGGTACAGAGACATGCCATCTCACTAACCCCCTTCTCTAACCTATAAAGGCATTTCCAGGCAGATCTTGGCTCAAAACACTAGCATATAATAGGGCCTAGGTGAGGTGCTGGGAGAAATTACCTAAGGGCATTTGACTCTTCCTGCTTCCAATAATAGTGGGAGATCTGAGTTGCAGGGGTATAAAACCAGCCTGCTTCCTCTCTCTTTCTTTTTTGGGCTCTTTTTTGGGGCTTACACTCTTCTTGGGAGTCTTGTCTTTCTCCTCTTTACAGGGCCTTTACATGTGGTGGCCGCTATCTTAGCCTACACATGGCTGGGGTTCTAGCCGGGAATCCTAAGCACCGGTTTTTCCTATTGCTGATTTGCTGATTTGTATGCCTGAACCTTTGATAAGTAAAGCCTTTTAAAACTGCATTGGATTCCTGAGTCTTCATCCATTTCCCCCCTCCCCCAGGCTTTGGAGGTAGAAGGCAACTTCGCTTTCCGGCACTGTTGGGGACCCTGGCGGCGCTTCTCCGACATCAAGGCAATTAAAAAACAAAATATTATTAATGATTAACTTAACAAAAGTATATGAAATAAGATTTTGGGTTACATTGTCAAACTAGTGAATATCATGAGATTGACTGGTCTGAATATACTGAAAAAACAAGCAAAACAAAAAAAAAACTTCATGAATTCAGATTTCCTGCTCAAGACTCAATGAATTATAATAATCTTAAAATTAGCTATGGCTGTTAGGAAAGAAATACACACACACACACACACACACACATCTTGTAGATGCAGAGCTTCACCTGGCAACTAATTGCATTACAACAGAAACTGAATTCTTTTTCTTTCTTTCTTTCTTTCTTTTCTTTCTTTCTTTCTTTCTTTCTTTCTTTCTTTCTTTCTTTCTTTCTTTCTTTCTTTCTTTCTTTCTTTCTTTCTTTCTTTTCTTTCTTTCTTTCTTTCTTTCTTTTCTTTCTTTCTTTCTTTCTTTCTTTCTTTCTTTCTTTTTCTTTCTTTCTTTCTTTTCTTTCTTTCTTTCTTTCTTTTCTTTCTTTCTTTCTTTTCTTTCTTTTTTTCTTTCTTTCTTTTTTTTTATTATACCACCGTGAGACATACAATTACAAAGGTGTTCATAATTGGTTCTTGGTAGTACAGTATACCAGCATCCATCCCTCCACCAGTGCCCCATTTCCACCACCAATGTACCCCACCCCCTCCTGCCCACCCCCAGGCTGCCTCAATAGCAGGTACCCCAGTATCCTCTCTTTCTCTCTCTGTCTCTCTCTCTGTCTCTGCATCTCTCTCCCTCTTAGTTTACACATTGTGGCTAGCCCTGCAACTGTTTAGAGTTTATCACTTGTCTCTTTGTGTATATACAATGGTGAGTTTTAATCTGCCATTACCATTTCCCACATTTAGTAAAACACTGGTATCTATTTATATCCTATTAGTGAATGCAGTCATTCTATATCTGTCCCTTTCCTTCTGACTAATTTCACTAAGCATGATAGTCTCCATGTCCATCCATTTGCAGGTAAATTTCATAATTTCATCTTTTCTGACAGCCGCATAGTATTCCATAGTGTAGATGAACCACAGTTTCTTTATCCAGTCCTCTGTTCTTGGGCATTTAGGTTGTTTCCAGATTCTAGCTATAGTGAATAGCACAGAGATGAATAAAGAAGTACAGATAGTGTTTCTGCTATGTGTTTTTTTGGTCTCGGGTATATTCCCAGGAGTGCTATTGCTGGATCAAATGGGAGCTCAATATCTAGTTTTCAGAGGAATGCCCATATTTTTTTTCCAAAAGGGCTGGACCAGCAGGCACTCCCACCAACAGTGAATGAGAGTCCCTTAGAAACTGAATTCTTAATATTGTGAGGTACCTGCTCTTCAAGTAAAGGTATTATTTGGGACAAGAAATCTGAAGTGGGATGTTCAGTTCCAATAAAACTCAGGAAGTCTATTAAACAACTAAATTATACCAAATATGGCTAATAAAAAGTTACTTCACGTTTGTAAGAAAAAATTATCTGTGCTTTGCTTGAGAAGACTGTATTATGCCCTACCCATAAGTTAGTTGTATTTTAAGACAGTTTTATTTACTAAGGATTTCCTCTGTAGATCAGTAATTAGATTTAGGTCCCTGAATGCAACAAAAACACAAAGTAGAATTTATAATTTATAAAGTGATTCATTACACCTGTGTACATGTTTAATTTGTTGTTTTTTTCCTACATTTTCCTGGGATCATGCAATGAATAAATATTTACATAGGTGTGGGATATTTGTAGAAGGGACATACTGGTAAAAACTGTATAGAATCACTAAACCAAAATTCTGCCTATAATATCACTGGTAAAATGAGTAAAAGGTCTTCTAATAGCTTGCTTTTAATTGGCTAAAATATGGACTGAAATGTTGCTTATAATAAATTAACTTGAAATGTCAATACTGTTCTTGTCATAGTATAGAATCTGTAGATGATGTTTCAGGAAGATTGGAATATTAAAGTAAATTTGTCATGTAAGACTTGTTCACTCAATATAAGCCCTTCTCTAGCATGGTGAGAAATGTTAGGAAAGAAAATTATCCTAAAAAACTCAGGAAGGAAGGAAGGAAGGAAGGAAGGAAGGAAGGAAGGAAGGAAGGAAGGAAGGAAGGAAGGAACGAAGGAACGGAAGGAACGAAGGAACGAAGGAAGGAAGGAAGAAAAAAGCCTAGAACTCTAGAGAAAAGACACCATTAACCTAATTAAATGTTTTTCTCCTATTATTTAACTTTATGTGGTACTGGAGAGAAAGGGAATGATGTGAGTTTTGATGGTTACCAGAAACTGATAGGATTGACACTGATCCAATAAAACCTAGACTGCCATACAATCCTAACCTTGATGGTAGGCATTTATGGGAGTTAGGTTATAATACTGTTTTAGTTGGAAAACATCGCACATTTGCTCATGACTTTCTGACTCCCCAGTGAGCGTATCGACACAGTTGTATGGGTCAATGTACAATTAGAAATAGTTTAAATTGGTCTCCTCTTCTGTAGAAATAGGCTTTTATGGTGGGAGTGTACCAACTTGTCTCTAACTAGAAAATTAATAAAAAAAAAGTAAGGCTGCATTACTGGATGGGGTTACAGACATTATTCACTTACATCACTTGTCTTCCCATTTTACATTGATTTTGCTTGAGCGGGCACCAGTAACATCTCCATTCATGCCGCCACGCACTAGTATAGCCCAGGGTCTCTGCTCGCTCCAGGAACACAAAAGAGCCTCAAACCATTTGTTCAGGTCATGGAAATGAGGTCTTTTATTGTTACTGTTTTTAGCATATTGAATATGACATGGGCAGCTTGCCAGGCTCTGCCTTGCTGTTGCTCTCATTTCTTGCATCATATACAGACATTATAGTCACCACTAAGGACTTGAAGAATTGAGAATTGATGACATCTACCAGATTTTGTTTCAATTTATATATTTTGTTTATGCAGAAGACAAAAGGGATTTGTTTTAAACTTAACCAGTAAATACTATGTAGAAGATGTTCTAAATGTGGTTTCACTGGTTTGCGAAATTTACTACAGTCCTTGGTACTTAGTATGCAGTCATTAATATGACAAAATATTTCCTGCTACACAGACACACACAAAAACACCTTTTAATAAAGACTACAAAAAATATTATCAGGCAAAAATACAGTGGTTTTTTTTTTTTTTTTTGTGTGTGTCACACAAAACTCTCATCAGAACTCCACCCAGCCGACCAGCCCATCACAGCCCGGATCACCGACACCCCACCCTGGAGCAGTTTCTTCCTCAATCCGGCCCAGGTATGCTGGTCCAGAGACTCTCAGACATGGGGCAGAGCGGTTCCTTGCTCTCCCCAGTGCCCAGCCGTTCATGAGGCAGTCGGGAGGCATGGTGGGTTCCAGCCTTGGCCCACCACCCCAGCAGAACCTCACAACAAGCCAAACGACCCCCCACCCACTCCATGGGGCGCCGCCATTTTCCACATTGGACTTCCCTCTCATCAGGAACTCCACCCAGCCGACCAGCCCATCACAGCCCGGATCATCGAGCACCCCACCGTGGAGCAGTTTCTTCCTCAATCCGGCCCAGGTATGCTGGTCCAGAGACTCTCAGACATGGGGCAGAGCGGTTCCTTGCTCTCCCGTGCCCAGCCGTTCATGAGGCAGTCGGGAGGCATGGTGGGTTCCAGCCTTGGCCCACCACCCCGGCAGAACCCTCACAACAAGCCAGACGACCCCCCCACCCCACTCCCATGGGCGCCGCCATTTTCCACATTGGACTTCCCTCTCATCAGAACTCCACCCAGCCGACCAGCCCATCACAGCCCGGATCACCGATACCCACCGTGGAGCAGTTTCTTCCTCAATCCCGGCCCAGGTATGCTGGTCCAGAGACTCTCAGACATGGGGCAGAGCGGTTCCTTGCTCTCCCTGTGCCCAGCCGTTCATGAGGCAGTCGGGGAGGCATGGTGGGTTCCAGCCTTGGCCCCACCACCCCAGCAGAACCTCACAACAAGCCAGACGACCCCCCCACCCACTCCATGGGCGCCGCCATTTTCCACATTGGACTTCCCTCTCATCAGAACTCCACCCAGCCGACCAGCCCATCACAGCCCGGATCACCGACACCCACCGGTGGAGCAGTTTCTTCCTCAATCCGGCCCAGGTATGCTGGTCCAGAGACTCTCAGACATGGGGCAGAGCGGTTCCCTTGCTCTCCCTGTGCCCAGCCGTTCATGAGGCAGTCGGGAGGCATGGTGGGTTCCAGCCTTGGCCCACCACCCCGGCAGAACCTCACAACAAGCCAGGCGACCCCCCCCCCACCCACTCCATGGGCGCCGCCATTTTCCACATTGGACTTCCCTCTCATCAGAACTCCCACCCAGCCGACCAGCCCATCACAGCCCGGATCATCGACACCCACCGTGGAGCAGTTTCTTCCTCAATCCGGCCCAGGTATGCTGGTCCAGAGACCTCTCAGACATGGGGCAGAGCGGTTCCTTGCTCTCCCTGTGCCCAGCCGTTCATGAGGCAGTCGGGAGGCATGGTGGGTTCCAGCCTTGGCCCACCACCCTGGCAGAACCTCACAACAAGCCAGACGACCCCCACCCCACTCCATGGGCGCCGCCATTTTCCACATTGGACTTCCCTCTCATCAGAACTCCACCCAGCCGACCAGCCCATCACAGCCCGGATCACCGACACCCACCGTGGAGCAGTTTCTTCCTCAATCCGGCCCAGGTATGCTGGTCCAGAGACTCTCAGACATGGGGCAGAGCGGTTCCTTGCTCTCCCTGTGCCCAGCCGTTCATGAGGCAGTCGGGAGGCATGGTGGGTTCCAGCCTTGGCCCACCACCCCGGCAGAACCTCACAACAAGCCAGGCGACCCCCCACCCACTCCATGGGCGCCGCCATTTTCCACATTGGACTTCCCTCTCATCAGAACTCCACCCAGCCGACCAGCCCATCACTGCCCGGATCATCGACACCCACCGTGGAGCAGTTTCTTCCTCAATCCGGCCCAGGTATGCTGGTCCAGAGACCTCTCAGACATGGGGCAGAGCGGTTCCTTGCTCTCCCTGTGCCCAGCCGTTCATGAGGCAGTCGGGAGGCATGGTGGGTTCCAGCCTTGGCCCACCACCCCGGCAGAACCTCACAACAAGCCAGACGACCCCCACCCCACTCCATGGGCGCCGCCATTTTCCACATTGGACTTCCCTCTCATCAGAACTCCCACCCAGCCGACCAGCCCATCACTGCCCGGCTTGCGCAAGCGGCCGCGCGGTTCATCAATAAGGCTTTATTCGGAGGTGTTTATAGAGTATGCCTCCCCGCACGGCAAGCCTAGCAAGCTGCTCGTGTTATATTTGATATGCCAAATGCCAGTAACAATTATATTAGATCATTCTCATGACCTAATATAATGGTTTGAGGCTCTTTATGTTCCTGTACCAAGCCGTTGCCCTTGGCTCTACAGCATGTGACAGGACATATTGAGATATTACTGGTGCCCGCTCTAGCAAATAGATGATTAACGGGAAGATCGTGATCGTGATCGTGTCACACCCGGCAACGCTCAGGGGTTACTACTGGCTCTGCACTCAGGAATTACTCCTGGCATGCTCTGGGGACCATATGGGATGCGGGGATCAAACCTGGGCCGGCATTGGCTGGCCGCGTGCAAGGCAAATGCCCTACCCACTGGGCTATCGCTCCGGCCTCAAAATACAGTGTTTTTTAAAACATAGGTATCTAGGATTCAGATTAACAAAACATATGGGACATCTATACCAAGATAACTTGAAATCACTAAATAAAAAGATAGAGGAGAACCTTAGGAAGTGGAAAAATATCTCACACTCATGATTGGAAAAATCAATATATATCCTACCTAAACTATTAAATAGATTCAATCAAATGCCCATTTAAATTCAGATAAGAGTCTTTAGGATCTAAACATATCAATGGTAAAGTTAGTATGGAATCAGAAAAGACTGTGAATAGTCAAAACTGTAATAAAAATTAAGGAATTGGGAGCTATTTTATTACGTAATTTGTAACTGTATTATAAAGCTATTGTGATCAAAACTGCAAGATACTGGAATGAATATAGACCTTCAAATCAATGGGTCAGAATTCATGCCCTATGACCAAACACCATATACTGGGCAGCTTGTTTTCAATAAAGCTGATGAGGATGTGAAATGGAAGGAAATAGTCTGTTCAACAAATGGTAATGGGAAATTTGGGTAACTAAATGAAAGAGTGAAAGCTGGGTCCATATCTTACACCTCACACAAAAATTGATTCTAAGTGGATCAAAGACCTTGAGATTTCCCCAGAAACTATAAAGGACCTTGAGGAAAATCAAGCAGAACACTTCAAGACTTGGACTTCAAAGTTGCTTTGCAATGATCTGATGCCACTGAAAAATCAAAGAAATAAAAAATAAATAGGACTACATAAAGTTAAAGATCTTAAAACAGACAAAACAAAGCAAACCAAACAAAAAGCCACAGCTAAAACTAAAAGACAGCTAACCAAATGAAGAAAAAACCCTCACCATATCAGATTAAGGTTTGTTATCTGGAATATATATAGTACTCACAAAGATCAACAACAAAAAACCCCTAGCAACATATGAGAAGAGGAAATGAATAGACACTTCTCAGAGGAAGACAGGCAGATAGCCAGAAGGCACATGAAAAAATACTCAGCATCACTTATCAGAAATTTAAGTCAAGTCAACAATGAGATAATTGTTGACTTTTACATCAGTGACAATGGCACATATAAAAAATAGTAGAAACAAACTGTTGACGGGGGTGGGGGGGAGTGAAAAAGGAACTGTCATCCCCCACTGGTGAGTTGTTTTCTTGTTCAACCCCTGTAGAAAACAGTGTGGTGAGTTCTCAGTAAACTTAGAATTCAACTGCTATATGACCCAACAATTATACTTTGGAGCATCGAACCTTATAAAAACACTCTATCGAAAGGACACATATGCACCATTAATGCTGTACTGAGTACAATAGCTAAAATAAGGAATCGATCTTAGTGTCCAAGGACAGATGAATAGATTTTGATGGTGTGGTATATTTATATATGCAAAGGAATACTATGCAGCTGCAAGCAATACTGAAATTTGCCGCAACATGGTTGCAACTGGAAGGTATGTTAAGTGAATTAGGTCAGAAGTAGAAAGACAAGACAAATGATCTCACTAATCTGTGGAATATAGAATAATGAATGAGTAAATCCATGCAATAACAAGGGAATTCTTAGATCATCCAGTGTTGAGACAGAAAGAGACAGAAAAGGAAAGAAACCAAGGCAGGGAAGAAGGAATGAGTAGTCATGAATTACCACACATCAGGGCTTCAGTTACACCAATGATATGACTGCCTTAGCCATATATCCCAAACACAGCTTCAATAGAACTGAAAACATGAGTTATAAGCAGCAACTACTGATACTTTGTAATATGTCTGCCAAGTTGGTAGGCAGTGGTGGTGTGGGGCTTGGGAGGGAATCTGGGAGAACTGGTGGCGGAAATTGACACTGGTGGAGGGATAGATGTTGAATGATACTATGCTAAAATACAACTATCAATAACTTTGTAAATCATGACTTTTTAACAATTTTTTAAAAGAATTACTGAAAAAATGCTAAAACCTTTTTATCAGACAAAGCCATAGTACCCTGGTATTATTTCTAATTTGGTGATATCTCAGGACTCGAAATTTATATGTCAACGATGTATCAAATTTGGTCCTATATGAAATGATTTAAATATTGTCCATAGTAATCTTTCCCTTTATAAGCTATTCTTTTGCTTTTCTACATTAGAAGTAATTTTATTGGTCTAGTGAGCTCTTAAGAAGTAGCAACTACTGTTATTGGTAAGATATCTGTGTGTCTGCAAGTAGATTGAGGCTGATGTTTCATCATTGTAAATTTTTCTAGGAATTTAATGGTGTGAGACACAATATAGGACACAGTGTATTTATCTACTTTTATTACCACAAAACACTTTCTGAACCATTTTTAAGGTTACATTTTATCCTTTGCAATGTTATGCTTTCACTGTGTCACTAGTGACTAGGAAAGCTACTTCTTTAAGAGGAGTCCAGAGGAAGTAAAGTTTGTGCCTGAAAAACTAACCCAATATTCTTTTAGGTCCTTATATGCCCATCTGCTTTGATCATGAGCTTGTGATTTTCTTTATGATAGCTCTTTTATACCTTTAGATTATCTCCAATCATGAAGCAAAACTATAACAAACATAAAAGTGACTATCTCGGTCTATCATTAAGAATATTATGTTTATTTCCTTGATGTAAAATCTTAAGCAATTATTTCTAGTGATTTTAATAATTATATCATCTAATGATTTTAATAATACATTCATATGTCAACACATTTTAGATAACATGTTTGATGAAATGTCCTGGTTTCACTGTGATAAAAAGGCTAAGCCAATTAGACTATTGAAGTTGGACAGAAAAGGGATTGAGTTCATCACAGTGAGGTCTCCCATCCCAGCCATTTCAGGAATGATCCTCCAATGCAGAACCTGGAGTATTCTCTGAGCAGAACTGGGTGAGGAGAAAAAAAAGAAAGATGAAGTAGGAGAAAGAAAAGAAATTGTAGAAGAAGGAAAAGAGGAAGAAGAAAAAGATGATAAGAACAAAAAAAGAGAAGAGCATAGATATTTTATATGAGCAGAAAAATTAATTTTTGTTTAATGCTTATTTTATTACACATAATAGTCTTCTTTTCTATAAGTTTTTAATTGTTTAAAAATTTATTTTAATCATCATTATGTACAGTACTGCTATTGTTTTCTGTATAGAACATTCCACCATATCATCCACCAGAGTGTACAGTTCTTTGCATCATTATCCTAGTGTTGCCCTTCATTTATTACTTCTCTTTGCCTCCCTGATGAAAAGGTAATCTTCCTACTGAAGATGAGTTCTTAGTTTCTGTTGCCTTCCGGCATTTCTTTTTGATGACTATTTTTCTTTATATCCATATGTGTCACAGCAAATTCTGTATCAGTCACTCTATTTATGTCTAACTTCTCTCAGCATGATGCTCTCTAGATCCATGCACATAGCTACAATATGCATGCTTCCATCTTTTCTTATTATAGCATTATATTAGTATAGTTATATAATGGTATAGCTATAATACATTGTAGGTATTATAACATTCACGATCACGATCACGATCTTCCCGTTAATCATCTATTTGCTAGAGCGGGCACCAGTAATATCTCAATATGTCCTATCACATGCTGTAGAGCCAAGGGCATCGGCTTGGTACAGGAACATAAAGAGCCTCAAACCATTATATTAGGTCATGAGAATGATCTAATATAATTGTTACTGGCATTTGGCATATCAAATACATCACGAGCAGCTTGCTAGGCTTGCCGTGCGGGAGGCATACTCTATAAACACCTCCAAATAAAGCCTTTATTGATGAACCCGCGGACAGCGGCCGCGACCCGGGCTGTGATGGGCTGGTCGGCTGGGTGGAGTTCTGATGAGAGGGAAGTCCAATGTGGAAAATGGCGGCGCCCCATGGAGTGGGTGGGGTCGTCTGGCTTGTTGTCAGGTTCTGCCGGGGGTGGTGGGCCAAGGCTGGAACCCACCATGCCTCCCGACTGCCTCATGAATGGCTGGGCACAGGGAGAGAAGGAACCGCTCTGCCCCATGTCTGAGAGTCTCTGCACCAGCATACCGGGCCGGATTGGGGAAGAAACTGCTCAGGGTGGGTGCGATGACCGGGCTGTGATGGGCTGGTCGGCTGGGTGGAGTTCTGATGAGAGGAGTCAATGTGGAAGGCGGCGCCCATGGAGTGGGTGGGGCCGCCTGGCTTGTTGTCAGGTTCTGCCGGGGTGGTGGGCCAAGGCTGGTACCCCACCATGCCTCCCGACTGCCTCATGAACGGCTGGGCACAGGGAGAGCAAGGAACCGCTCTGCCCCATGTCTGAGAGTCTCTGGACCAGCATACCTGGGCGGATTGAGGAAGAAACTGCTCCAGGGTGGGTGTGGCCCACCACCCCCGGCAGAACCTGACAACAAGCCAGACGACCCCCACCCACTCCATGGGCGCCGCCATTTTCCACATTGGACTTCCCCTCATCAGAACTCCACCCAGCCAACCAGCCCATCACAGCCCGGATCATCGACACCCATTATAACATTACAATCCATCAAATAGTATTCCATTATATGTACGGAGCATATATTTCTCTTCCAGTCATCGATTCTTGGATTCTTGGACACTGTTGCTTTCAGACTTTTACTGTTTTCTTATCTATAAAAACAGGCACATGTCTTATCTGAATAGAGTTTTTAGGTCACTGGGGTAGATATTAAAAGATATAATTTCACAGAATAAAACTTAATTCCAAATTTTGTGAAGTGTTTGTGCTGTTTTAAAAAAGACTGGACCAGGCATAATTCCACTCATAGTGATTGGGGTCCCTTTGTACTATAACCACACAGGAACTAGCTGCTTTTATTCCATGTGGTGTGTCCTAGAATTAGTTGTACAAAATATCTTATTGTTGTTTGGATTTGCATTTTCTATAAAATTAAGTTCATGGTAAAACAGATTACTAAGCTTCTCACATATGGTTTTCTACTTTTTAACGAAAATGGAAAATTTATTGCTCTCTGAATATCTCAATAATTTAGTTATTTATATATTATCGAGCAGTTTTTTATCAATCAAAAATTGATACAAGCAGCTGTTAGGAAAAAATGAAGTTATGAAATTGCCTATAAATGGTTGGACATGGAGAAGATCATGTTGAGTGAAATTAGCTAGGAGAGAAACATATAGAATGACCGCATTTATTTGCATGACATACGTATATATGTATGTATTATGATACCAATATCCAAGGTCAAGTGAAACATGTATCAGGAGGTTTTGTCAAAGGTGGAAATCATCACAAAACATGTGGGAGTCAGAGGCTAGGTAAGACAGAAAATGGAACAGTGTGCTAACAATTGTCGAGGGTACTAATACCAACCTAGAACTGAGCATTAAATGGATGCAAAAAGATACACATGACAACCCTTTAATGTATGTTCTGTAATCCACAATCTGGAAAGGAAGGAAAAGCGAAAGAGATAGAGAGAAAGGAAAAGAAATAAAGAACCTGCCATGGAGACGGGTAGGGGGGAGGGAACCGGGGATGTTGGTGGTGGGAGATGGGCACTGGTGGAGGGATGGGTGCTGGAACACTGTATGACCAAGACCCAAATATGAACATCTTTGTAATTGTATATTTCACGGTAGCATACTAAAATACTTATAAAAATTGATACAAATGCTCTATGAATGAAAGCTATTAAAAAACTAAAATTTAAAAAGGTGAATTTGAAATCAACCCCTAACAGAGTTAATATTATATAGTACACTGTTATCACAATTCTTTTTATCAGCCCTCATTCCTGTCCCTGGCCATTTATAGTAAGGACTTAGTCATAAATGTTTTAACTCACACTTAGCATTATATTATGACATATTAAACGTCTATAAATGTATATAATATTATAGAAAAAATATAGTTGAGCTAGGTGAAACATAAAATTTAGCCTATTTCCCATAATCTTTTAGGAGACACTTCTATGTCAAGGAAAGTTGGAAATCTGGGCTAGAAACATTACAGCAACTCACTAATATTTTTTTGAATTTTCTTATAATGTAATATCTATGTTTCCTGTAATTCATGTTTTGAAGGTTTCACCATTAGTGTGAATGTGTTGGGAAGTGGGCTTTTTTAGGAGGTAATCCAGTTTAATTGGGGTCAAATTATAACCCTCCCATGATAACATTCATATTTTGTTAATGAACAAATATTATACTTGTTCCTTCTCCCCCATATCCAGATCTGTTTCTCTTTATCACTCCTCCCCACTCCCCACTCAATGTACAATATGAATCAATTAAAAGTTTAATTGATTTTTCTGCCTTCAAGAAGGAGACTGTCAATAAGAAGCCCAAGTCTGCCAACATCTTAATCTTGAGAAAAGAATATCTGCTCTTTTAAGTCACTTGAGTCAAGTCAGTATTTTTTGTTACAGCGGTCCAACTAAGAGTTGTGCTTTTCCTTTTATTGTATTTTTGATGTTGTATTTTCAGTCTTTCTCATGTAAAAGGGAAGAATTTAGGTTCTCTGCCACTTACAAAGAAAGAGAAGTGTGGAAAAGATTATATTCCACAATTAGTTCTTGCAAAGAAGCTTGAAGACAGAGCAGAGAGAAAAGTAGAGTGTAAACAAATAGCAGATTGAAGCCTTGGGATACAGATTGAAAAAGAAAAAATCCATTAGGAATCAGCCAAGAACTGAGAAACAGCTTCACAGGCAGGAAACCGGGATTTTCAAACAGTAAGAAAACAGATAAAAAACACCTGCGTGTCAAAGAAAACAGTTTTCCACTGATACACAGTCATTGAATCCAACATATATAATGGTTTCTTTCATAGTTTATGTATGTGCAAGCCAAGGTTTCTTTCTCCCGATTTCTCAAAAGAATTGTTTCAATACTTGCAACAAGTGCTTGCCTTTAATAGACTTTAATGCTTGTATTTCTAAGGAAGATGAGCACAGTCACTGAATTGAAATTCCACACAAGATCTCTTCTCCACACTATTAACATCAATCTCAACAAGGAAAGAAAATGTAAGATTTTATTGTGTTATCTACTTTTCTTAATTGTTCTAGATTAGAATCTATAAAATGATTGTTCTGTTTCCCTTCTTGTATATGCATTTGATTGGATAATTAGGTCAACATCATTCATATTCTGTAATGCAATTGTTCCATTTAGTAGGAGAAATGTGCCAATATTAAGCCACATTCTGTTGCTTCCTTAGTTTTTAAAACTTTAGCTTTTTTTTTTTTTGTTTGAGGGTCACACCCCGCTGTACTCAGGGCTTAAATAATCATTTGAGTGCTTTTTACTCCTCTTCATCTTCCCTCCCCTCCTCCTCCTCTTTTTCCTCCATCACCTGCCACTTTGACAGGAGCATTTTAAAGTTTGGAGTTGTAATTTGGATCTCATGTTATCAGTGCTGTTGAGTTCATGGTTTGGATATATAGCTCTGTTGCAGTTGGACCCCACGGGTGACTTATGTGAGCCCAGAAGGGGGGAGAGATGGTCGCTTTCTCCCCAGCCGCTTCTGCCACCTGGAACCCGGCTGGGAAGGCTAAGGACTGATAAAGTCTGCGATGAGTACAGCCTTTCTGGAAAACAATATGGACATTCCTCCAAAGACTAGAAATTGAACTCCCATTTGACCCAGCCATATCACTCCTGGGAATCTACTCTGGGAAACCAAAAATATGCAGCGGAAACACCATCCCTACTTTTATATTCATAGCAGCATTATTCACAATAGCCAGAATCTGGAAGCAACCAGAGTGCCCGAAAATCGATGACTGGATAAAGAAGCTTTGGTACATCTACACAATGGAATACTATGCAGCTGTTAGGAAAAATGAAGTTATAAAATTTGTCTATAAATGGATGGACATGAGAAGATTATGTTGAGTAAAATTAGCCAGGAGAGAGACAGATACAGAATGACTGCATTTATTTGCATAACATAAATATATATGTACATATTATGATACCAATATCCAAGGTCAAGTGAAACATATATCAGGAGGTCTTGTCAAAGGTGGAAATTATCACAAACGTGTGGGAGTCAGAGGCTAGGTAAGACAGAAAATGGAACAGTGTGCTAACAATTGTCGAGGGTACTAATGCCAACCTAGAACTGAGCATTAAATAGAGGCAAAAAGATACACATGACAACCCTTTAATGTATGTTCTGTAATCCATAGTCTGGAAGGGAAGGAAAAGACAAAGAGAGAGAAAGGGAAAGAAATAAAGAATCTGCCATGGAGGATGGCTGGGGGAGGGGGAAGGAACCGGGGACATTGGTGGTGGGAGATGGGCACTGGTGGTGGGATGGGTGCTGGAACACTGTATGACCAAAACCCAAATATCAATGTCTTAATAGTATATCTTTGTAATTGTAAAAATAAAAAAAAATTAAAAAAAATAAATAAA
Source organism: Cryptotis parvus (assembly GCA_021461705.1). Lineage (NCBI taxonomy): Eukaryota > Metazoa > Chordata > Mammalia > Eulipotyphla > Soricidae > Cryptotis > Cryptotis parvus. Next base: position 156,733 of record JAJIBD010024450.1, read on the forward strand.
GTCTGCGATGAGCCCCCTGCATGGGTGGGCCTGAGCCCCACCAGCCCCCACGAGGTGGCCGTCAAGCCACTCCTGATGCCCGCTTGATCTCTAGGCACGGGAGTTAATCCCCACCAGCAGAGGTTTCTCGGGGAGCCACGAACTCAGGCTGGAGCAAGGAATTGCTCTTTGCAGGAAAGGAAAGTCAGTCCTAGGCCTTACCCAGGTCTGCATCAGGGTTCTTGTCTTTCTCGCAGAAAAAGAATTTTCAGGAGTCGACGAGCAGTGAAGTAAAATATATTTTATTGAGGAGGTTTTTGGAGAGGGAAGGGGAGAGAAAGTAAAAGAGAGAGTAATGCGCTCAAGGGAGAACGTGGGCTACTGCAAAGTCGGAGAGCGAGTAAAAGAGAGAGTACACATCTCAAGAGGGGAGATGCGGGCAACACACATGCTCAGGCACCACATGAGCTCAGTCACATGGGCTCAGGCAGCATGTGTGTCCATGCATCATGTGCCCGCAGGCAACATGTGTGCCCAGGCAGCATGTGTGCACTGTCCTTTGGTCAGGACGGCTTTTATAGATTTCTCCCCAAGTTACTCCCATATGGGGCTTTAACCTCGGTTGCTAGGGCCCCGTTGCCAAGGGGAGTCGACTTTGGGAGTGGTCTTCTGTGAGCTGGGTGCTGGGCGGGAAGGCTGATTTATCTTCCTTAGGAAGGTTAGTTATCTAAAGCCTTTAAAAGGGTCAGTGGCCTATAGGCTTCACACATTCCCTTTTGGCCTTCCCTTCCCCCAGGGTCTATTGTTGATAGTGGTCTTGTCAAGTTTGGTTTCGGGCTTTCAATCAGGTGTGGCTCTGGATCTCCTCTTCTTCAGGAATTTAATTGCCATGTGGCGCCACCCTGTCTGCCTGCCTACAGCAGCTCTACCTCTCCACCACAATACCAATGTACCCTGGGTCTCTGAAACTTGCTCCCCAGTTACTTCCCTTTCTCATCTTCATCCTCCTCACATCAATTCTTTCCTTTTACATCCTCCACCTTATACTCTGGGCTCAAGTGTGATCTATGCATGCCCTTCTTACTGGCTTTGTTGTCACATTTTATTCCTCTTCTTCTGGCTTACCTCACTCACCATAATATTTTCTAGTTCCATCAGATTGCAGCAAATCAGGTTGTATAATTTCACTTGATCACTTGATCACTTGAATCCCAGTTATTCATAGATTTGCTCGAGCGGGTGTGAGTAATATTTCCATTGGACCCTATCAAGTGCCAATGTAGCCCAATGGCATCTGGTTGATTCAGGAATATGAAGAGCCTCAAACCGTTCCTTCAGGGTCTTGACAAGGAAGTCTGACCATCTTGTAGGTGGGCGGCCACTTGATCTTTTGACATACCATGGGATCCAGGCGGTAATGGCTCTAGTCCAGCGGTTGTCTCCAAATCGCATTACATGTCCAGCCCATCTGATTTCCGATGCCTTGGCAAACGAGACAGCGTCCCTGATTCTGGAATAGCGACGGAGGTCAGAACTTCGGATTCCTTCTCTCACTTGAGTGAGGCGTGATATTCCAAGCATAGCTTTCGATTCCTCTCTGGGAGACCCGAATAGCATTCTCATCCTGCTTTCATAGGGCCCAGGTCTCTGAGGCGTATGTTAATGCAGGGAGAACGGTGGAATAAAAGAGATGTGCCCGGAGCTGGAGGTTCTTTGTCATTTTAGCTATTTCTTCGATGCCTTTGAAGGCATTCCATGCTGCTCTCTTCCTCCTGGCGCAGCTCAGGTTTTAGGTCATTCATCATGTTGACTTCTCGACCTAGGTACACATAACTGCTGCATTCAGAGATGTTTGTTCCATTGAGAGTTAATGGGGCCTCTGGAACTAGTTCATTCTTCATAAACATGGCTTTCTTTAGATTCAGCTATAGACCTATCTTTCCACATTCTCGGTCGAAGTCAGCCAGCATTTGTGCCGCTTGGCTAATATTTGGTGTTATTAGAACGATGTCATCAGCGAAGCGGAGGTGTTGTAGTTGCCGACCATCTATCTTCACTCCCATTCCTTCCCATTCTAATTGTTTCATGATGTTCTCGAGGGTGGCACTGAAGAGTTTGGTGAAATGGTATCACCCTGTCGAACCCCTCTTTTCACATTAATGATCACTTCTTTGTAATATGGTGAGATCCTGGTGGTGAATCCATAATACAGCTCACGAAGGATCTTGATGTATTGGGTTTGAACGCCCTGTTTGGCTAGGGCTTCGATGACTGCTTCAGTCTCCACAGAATCAAAGGCTTTCTGTAAATCAATGAACATGAGACAGAGCGGCATCTTGTACTCCCTACAAACCTTGATGAGCTTAGTTACTGTGTGGATATGGTCAATAGTGCTAAATCCTTTCCAGAAGCCTGCTTGCTCGCATGGTTGTCCTTCATCTAGTGTTCTGCTAATCCTGTTCAGGATGACTCGTGTAAACAGCTTGTAGATGACAGACAACAGGCAGATGGGGCGATAGTTGCCGATGTCGTGAATGTCTCCCTTCTTGAACAGTAGAACTGTCCTGCTGGTTTTCCATTGGGAGGGCACCTTGCATTCCGACAGGTAGCATGTGAAGAGCAGAGCTAGTATATTGATGAGTACCGATGGCAGATTCTTCAGGTGTTCGGGTCTGACTTTGTCTGGGCCTGGTGCTGTTCCCTTCTTTACCGGAGAACGTTGGAAAGGACATATCCATCCTGTGGAATTTGGTATGTGGGCAGGTGGATATGGCTATCAAAGAGATTTGAGTAGAAGTCCTGGATAATCTTCTCCATTGCCTTTCTGGAAGAGGTGATAGATCCATCAGTTTGTGGCTCTTTGTGTTCCTGAAACAACCAGATGCCATTGGGCTACACTGGCAAATAATAGGGTCAAATGGAAATGTTATTGGCACCTACTTGAGGAAATCGATGAACAAAGGGATGTATAGTAATCTACTGATCCAGTGAATGAACCTAAGATAGCATAGGTAAATAATTGCATATTTTATAAAGTAAAATGAATAACTGGCAACTAATGATAGAAAATATACATTACAAATTCACAACACTCTCTGTAATCATAAAACACATTAATTCCACCTGATGCCACTATATACCACTATTATGATAAAATGTAATCTATTAATATCAACTGTGCACAAAAACAGCATTTTTTGGAGACACATTTCTTATAGGAATATATAATACCATGATTTTGGAAAACAATTTGCAATTTCTTTTAAAGCAAACCATAAACTCACCTATGACCAGATATTGAATTCCCTAAACTAAATTATATGCCTGAAAATTATTTTATAAATATGGCAGTGACACCGTTATACATAATAGTAGTAATGTCATCATTTAAGTGTTCATAAGCAATGTAATTGCCAAAAAATTTATGGTGGTATTTTAAAATTGAGATCAACTTAGAAGTAAGAACTACTGGCTATAACTATTGTAGTGGTAACTCAACATTTTGTTGAATAAGATGGACTAGACACAAAAGTGTATTATTCCATTTGTTAGATTTAAAAATTGACCAAAGCAGTTTACCACAGAAACCTAACCTTTAGTTACAAGATCAAGGCGATGCTGATTGTTAGAAGCCTAGTTTGGTGAAGGAGATTTCTAAATCAGAGTCAAAGCATCTTCGGATTATAGGTATTCTGAACAGCTGTCTCTGTGTCATCAGAGATTCAGAAAACAGCATTAGTCACAGTTACTGTGGTTATCTCATTGTTTATTATGTTCTGTCACCATTTTGCATGGTTTTATGGGTAAAGAATGAAAATTAATGTTTCTTAATTCAAATAAAAATGAAAACTAAGAAGCAGAGTGTCAGGGTCTTTTAGGTCCCCGACAATCAGAGAATAAGCTCCCTTTTACTTCAAGGTCTGGTGACAGAGGGACAAAATTTATGAGTCCAGCACAGTTTCCAAAAAGTTTTTTACTTATCACCAATGATTAAACAAACTCTGCTATTACAATCCAAAGAGAGAGCACTTCCCAGACCTATAACTGCTGATCATATTTTTTCTGTTCCTATGCTCAGGCCAAGATCTCTGACCACATTTTTTCTCTCAAATGGTGCCAAAAGTCAAAAGTGGATTGATTTGTGGGTCGGTCTTTGCAAAGGCAAATAACAGGACTCACATGCTAATTTCCAGGTAAACCACACCTAGCTCAGATCTATACACATGCTAATTGATAGGTCTTCAGTTACTTCTATCTCAATTTACTCCTATGTAAAACACTGTGGAAAGGGGATTAGCGCAGGAATCATACCTAAGAACAAAAGCATCTCAGGATGTAAAATATGAGGGAAATAACATCATAAATTCAGACCATAAACTTCATGAACTAGAAGGTCATCTCCAAGTACCCATAAGGTTATTTGTCCATTACTCTGCTCTAGGGTAATTTGAGTGCTCTGTTCTCTGTTTACTGAAAGGGTCATGTTCACCTGCCTGAAGCAAGCTAGTATGACCCCTCCTTTACACTTAGTAGAGCTGATTCTTAAGTAGTCCCACATAGACAGGATGGTTTCCTTCTGGTAAATTCTAATTGTCCCATGCTGGGACTCATGGGGAATAAGAGGAAGAATGACCAAATTACATAGCTTAGATTCATAATCGAAATAATAATGATACACCAAGAGTTATTAAAATCAAACTGTCTTATCCATTCCTGCCCCCAATCTCCTATTGTGATTGCACAAGAGCCTTAAAACAATGCAAATGGCTTTAAGCTTCAAAGATTCAGGGCCAGGCATGGTGGCATCATCTAACAGCAGAGTTTAGAATGTCAGGAGCCTAACAACAGAAGAACAAGAAATATCTATTTTGATTCAAACAAGTGAAATTTTCAATTGTTTCAAACAGCGAATTTTTTCTCTCTATTCCTCTTAATTCTAACTAATAATCACAATAGAATACACTTATTTAAAGGCAAGTTTAGTACTAATAAATCCAACCAGTTATTTAGTATAAGTTAAACAGGAACAAATAGCAGTATAGATATTTTAATTTGCTTTGCTGGAAGCCTTCTATGTTCAGACTAAGCATCTATCATGCCTTGTGGCTCAGGAGTCATGCCACAATCCTCTTCCAGGGCATAGAATCTTAATCTAATCAGTGGAAGCAGGTAATTTTTGCTTCAAATGGTCCTTCATTTACTTTATTCTATTACTTAATTTAATTACACTACAAAAAAATAAGTTACCAAAAGTCTCTGAGAGAATAATTATTGCTACTTACCATTATTAGTTGTAGCAATCTTTTTTAAGAAAGTTTTCTTGACTAAGATTCCTGAGTGATAAGGAATTCAGTACATTTTCTGTACATATTCAGAACAAACTGAGTTGTTGCTGTAATACCACTAAAAAAAATCTGTGAGACCAACAGAATCAGTCTCCTGTTTAGATAAACAAGGCAAATTCTGCTTTTGGTTAATATATTTATGTATCTATATATATTTATGTATATGAGTGTGCATATATATACACACATATACATAAATATATTCAAGATATATATACATATATGTATATATACATTGAATATAATGTTGAATATATTCTATTTCTTGAACATATATAATTGATTAGCTTCTATAATTATCTTAGAATTTATATATTCAACAATTATAAAAGTTTCCAATTATGCAAATTGAAAGCAAAATATAACATAAAGGGGAGTTCAGAACATTCATACAGGTGCAAACTAAGTCTCAAATAGTTAACAATTGTATACATAGCATTGCCTAGCTAATAAGCAAAGTCGGAAAAGCTTGATTTACCTTCTCTCTTAGCTAAATTCAATATCTGAGAACACATATTTTTCCCTTTTGACATGTTATGACAAAAATTGCTCTAAATATAAAATGTCTCTATTCTCTCCCATTCCATATTATATCCATATATTTCAGAATTCCTGTGTGTTTCTTTTTAAATATATGCCACTGGTTATGAGAAGGAAAATCCATATCTAAACAAATTTTAATCACTGAATGCATAAATATTTTTACCAAAGGATTATTCTGAAATCACTGTCACTGTATCACTGTCTTCCCGTTCATCATCTATTTGCTCAAGCTGGCACCAGTAACATCTCCATATGTTCTGTCTCATGCTAGTAGAGCCCAACGGCATCTGCTTGCTCCAGGAACATAAGTGGCTCAAACCATTATATTAGGTCATGGGAATGAGGTCTATAATTGTTACTGGTATTTGGCATATCAAATACGACACAGGTAGCTTGCCAGCTTGCCGTCGGGTGGCATACTCTTGTAGTCACCTCTAAATACAGGATTCTGAAATCAGCATTTTGAAAATACAATATATTTTGGAAAAAAAGATTTATGACAATATTAGAAAACCTGAGCATTATTTTATAAATAACCTAAGACAAAATTTAGATAATTTTTCTTTCGGGCTAGCATTAGTGAAACTCTTTTTCTGCTTATTCCTAATTCTGTAGTTAAGTCCAGTTTCCCCATATAACAAGAGAAATATGTTGAATGGAAGCATATGGCACCAAAGAAGTAGGACAGGAAAGGGATTTTGAGATTCTATCTATATTTTTATTGTGTATTAACTCTAATAAAAGTAATTTTCACTATAGGGGGTTTGAATTTAGCATATCAAACCAAAGTTTGGAATTTCCAAATAACTGTGGGGCTACTAAACCTAAAATTATATTTCATTTTACTGTAAAATTTGGGTCATAATCTTTAGGAAGAAGAGATTCTAGTTCTGATTTCTGTATTCTTATATTTAAAGAATTTTCTAAAGCTAAAAAAGTGAAAATTTCTTTACTTTTCTTTATTTCATTAATTTCATATTTTCCTATTACAACTTTTAGATTGGAAGTACTGTATATCGTCCTTATCCCCAATAAGCAATTAGGTATTTCCCAGTTTATTGGAGACTGCTCACCTTGATAGAGCACATGTGAGCATCCGTGAGGTCTGGTGTTTAAACCTGGGCACTTAATAGCTCCAGTGTGCTTTCAGAAATGATCACAATGGTCTCTAAACATCCCAAGGATGACTATACCCCTGGGCTGAGTGGTAGTGCATCACCAATCCTATTTATGAATCTTCATGCCAACTGCTGTGCCATGGGGTTTGGGATTCTCCCCAAGAATTGCTGTGGAAACTCTATATACAGAATATCTTTAATTCTATGTATAACTACCAGTTTTACCAGAAGCTATAAGAAGTCATATGAGATCCACTGATCTCATATCAAAGTGACACTAGTTAGAAGAAACACAGGGTTATATGTATGGGCAAAAGCTAATCCCACAACATTATTTTTTAAGGAAATTACAAATCTAGTAATTGTGTATTTGAATTATTGTCAACTGAGATTTCTATAGAAAATTTCAGTATCTTAATTAGAATCTTACTTTATTTTAACATCTTGATATTAAGCATTTTTCTTAATATTTATATTTAATATGATAAATTTGTCATGCCAAAATTTTATAAATTAGGAAAATATTTCTAAATAATATTTAAAGAACTGGCACATGGATTTGAGATCCATTATTCAAAAATTAAATTTTGAGGGGCCGGAGCGATAGCACAGCAGATAGGGCATTTGCCTTGCATGCAGCCGGCCCCGGTACAATCCCGGCATCCCATATGGTCCCCTGAGCACCACCAGGAGTAAATCTTGAGTGCAGAGCAAGGAGTAACCCCTGAGCATCTCCAGGTGTGACCCAAAAAGCAAAAAAAAAAAATAATAAGTTTTGAGATCACAATACAAATTTTTGTTTTACTTTGTCTTAAAATAGTGATGAATAAAAGGTAAAACACATCAAAACATGTTCAAGAACCTAAGAAAGCTGTTTGTTTCTGTAAGAATTTAAAATTTATCTTCTTCCAGACAGTTATATGTAGTCAATAAATCATTTCTTCTGCTATAATTATTGTTTACAGTAATGTCTAACTAATTCGAGTATAATGTTAACCCTTTTATTGATAAGTAGTAATGAGAGCATTAAGCTTAATCTATTGTGGTGTAAATGCTACTCCCAGACACTTTTCTTCTAATCAATACCTTCTACAGTCTTTACTGTCAGCTGAGATAAGATGGCCAATGTAAGATTATTGATTACACTCTTCTAGATGATGATAGTCTGTATATTAAATTATTAAATACTTTTTGCAGTCACTTTTAATTTAGATGATTGTGGGAAGGGGGTTATGTTTATACCTGGTGGGCCTAAGCTAGTTACTCCTGGCTTTATGCACAGGAATCACTTCTGGTCATGCTCAGGTAACCATATATGGAGGAGATAACAAACCTTGGTTGACTGCATGCAAAGCAAACCTCTTAATCTCTGTACTACCTCTAACCCTGGTGATTGTAGCATGTTTTTTTTTAAGTTAAAGACTGATTTTTTGTTAAATCTGGAATTCTTTTTAGATATGCTAATAGCCTTCCAGAAAACTGTGTGTGTGTGTGTGTGTGTGTGTGTGTGTGTTTGAGCTGTAATAGTAAGGCACATTAGTGATCTCTCCTAAACATTTTAAAAATTTATATAGTCAAAACACTGTCAATTAGAATAGCAAATAATACTCTTTATATATGTAAGAATCAGATGCTGTGAGTCTAGCATTTATAAAATGTGTAAATTGAACTCAATATATAAAATTTTGTTATTTCCTCAATTTTCATGCCTCAGTAGCATTCATTTCATTAGTAGCAACTAATCTGTAAAAGAATGTGACAAAGAAACTCAGCATGAAAAGAGCTCAAGGGACTCTGCTGTTCAATCAGAAAATAGCCTGAAAAATCTGTTTGGTTACCAAGAACTTGATTTTTTCCAATGATGTTGTCACAGACAAAGGCTAAGAAAATTGAAATAGCATACCAAAGAAAGCAACCAAGAACCAGGAAGAGCAAAGGATTTGGGAGTCACTGTTAGAAAAGAAATAACAGACATCATAAATGAACGTTTCCTGTTTTTAAACAGGACAGAACCTTAGCCTCAGCACTACCATTATTTAAGATAAATAATATATTTACTGCCGCTTAAGGTGTTGCAGGTGTGGCTGCGATGGCCAGCTGCTTCAGCAGGTGGCAGACAGGAGACAGGTTTGTCTACACCCAGGGCTCTGCCGTGTGGGCCCTGGATGGTTGATGGGCTGACATAGAAAAGACTGCATCCCCTGGGATGAACACAGAGACATAGCAGAGCCTGACAAGCTACCCATGGTGTATTTAATATGCCCAAAACAGTAACAATAATAGACCTCATTCCCAAGGAATGGAGATGTTACTGGTGCTTGCTCAAGCAAATCCATGAACAACAGGAAGACAAGTTATACAAGTGAATATATTGCTGACAACAACTACTGCACTTGGTATAAGATTTTTAAACACCCCCTAAGTCATAAACATTACATCTCTCTGACACACATTCCTCATTTTTTGACAATCCAAATAATCCCTGATCTTCACTAAAAGATTCCTGAGAGTAAATAAGCCACAGACAACAATGACAGAAATTGAGGATATCAGCAATATATTTTTTCCAGAAATATTTACGTATTGTTTTGGGCTAGCAAGTGCTTCGTGCTTTCTATTCTCTCCTCTTTCAAATTGGGCAATTCATTAAGCTCGGGTGTGCTGCTTTATTTCATGCTGGGAGTAGAAGTTAATATTTTATCTTCATTTCATTAATTTTTTGAAGCATAAATCTTCTAAATATCTGGCTAAATTTGAGGAGATGCACAATTGGAGGTGCTCAGAAACTGCAATATTCAGGGGACTAGATGACGTTCATGGGGTTGAAATGGAATCAGTTTATGCAAGGCAAGTGCTTTACTGCATAATCTCTCTGTTTTTGGATTATGCAGAGATTATGCAGTTAAGTACTTGTCTTGCATGCAGATGACCCCATTTGGGGTCTGATGGGAACAATCTAGGGTACTGGTCTATACCATGGTCTATGCTTTGGGACACTTGGAAGCCACTGGAAGTGGGAAAGGTTGGAAGGGAGCCAGGGCTGGAAAAAGGTTGAGAAATGGGTCAAGAAGGCAAGGCTAGTACATTGCACTTTTTGACCCCAATGTGCAGCTGTTATTCTTTCTTGCATTTCTTTCTGGTATATATGTGAAATATGTTTTCCATTTCTTGATCTTATATTCTAGCATTAGCTTATTTGGACAAAAAAGAACAGGAAGAAAAATTCATGTCAGGGTGTTTAATGTATTTGTGTTTCTGCTTTTTTTCACCTTACGACTTTGATAGGAGAACTGACCAGACTCTGCCAGATATTCCCTAAGAAGAATGGGGAGACATTTGGGGCAGTCACTCTGGTTGAGTTATCTAGGCAAGGGCTGCCCAGACTCAGTCAATTTGCAGATGAATTGGCTGCCAGCAAAATGGCCCAGGGCAAGGACATTGGGTCCCAAATAATCCTTACAGTTGATTACCATTTAAATTAAGTTCAAGAGAAAACAAACCTTTAAAGTGCTACAGCTTTTAACAACTATTGTCTATGAGTAGTGGGAAGGCCCTAAGGAAAGTCAGTGTTCTGTACCTTGCTAATTAGTGTAGCTATCAAAACTCATCAGAACAGAATGATAAAATCTAATGGTTTCATTACAATTTTGCCTTATTTTTTTAAAAATTATTGAGGCAAAATCATTTAAACTTTTATGGAACAGGAAATAAAATTTATATTAAAAATAGGGGATACTATAAAAATTGACAGCATAATGCAAATATAATACAAGTTAAAAATTAAAATAAGCTGAAAGTTACAGAATACTTGCCATTCTAATAAGTGTAAACATGTTACATGTATGAAATAGAAACTTCCAAAACAGACTCTGATATTGTATGAAAATGCAATGCTGTTCTCCCTTCTCTTAAGATCCATCAGTTCATACCTCTGGCATTTAGGTGCCCCCAGAAATGAAATAAGTCTTGAAAGAAGTTATCCTAGTTAAACACCATAGGAAGTTCATCTTTGTTCAACAACCTAGAAAATTTATCCTAGGATGGTGCGCCCCCCGCCGGGGGGCGGGGGGGGGGCCCCCACAGAACAAGAGCAGGAGTATGCATTCAAGGAAGAATTTCCTGGTGTGTAGTTTCAGAAAGCATCAAATGGTGTCTGGCATCTGCCATTGGACATGAGACTCACAACAGGAAGAATAGATCCCTAATTGGAAAGCTCTTGCTTATTTGTCCGTGTTTGCAGATGAAGTAGACATTAAATTCCAATTTCCGACTGACAATTCAGTAAACAACTTGTGAAGGTGAGGACAGAGAAACTGGGTGGCTTGCAGAAGGTAATGGGAGAGAGTGAGAGAGAGAAGAGAGGGAGAGAGAGAAGAGAGAGGGAGAGAGAGATATGAACAGAGATAAATCAGAGATAAATGGTCTTAGATTTTCAGACTCTGGGAAGAGTAAGAGGCCACCTCGGATCTCTCTTGCTGTCTAAAGGGAAAGCATTCTCCCAGACCTGGCTTGAATCAAGGAACATCTCCAGCTCAATTGCATAGCTCCATTGTGCAATTGAATAGAAAAAATATAGGGAAAATATTATACCACAACACTTGCTGAAAAATTCAAAACCTGAATCTAATTATGAAAACCATCAGACAAATCAGATTATGTTGCAAAAAAGTACCTGGCTATATACTTCAAAGAACAATGGTCATGGAATTTTAACTATGAGCTAAACAGTGTTGCAGATACTTAAGGTATGTTTTCCAACTGGATTCTTGTTCTACAAAACAAATAAACAACAACAAAAACATGTTAGAAGTCTTGGGAGCTAGTTCAGAAGGCTGAAAGTGTAGTTTGGCACCAGAGAGCCTATAGGCACTGTCCAAGTGACCCTCAACCTCGTCAGGAAGGCTCTTGGTAATGAAGAAAAAGAAAAGACATTGCGATAACAATTGCATATTCTTAAGTTGGATCTGGTTAGTGTTCATTTATCAATCTTAATACTTGCTTTTGATTTAATAATGATATAGTTACCTAGAAAATCATAACTCTATAGTAATCAGAGGTTTTATTACCTGATATAATCCTTTCCTTGTAAACACTTAAGCAAATGAAACCTCTGTGTGCTTATCATTTTAGGTCTGAACTTGTAGTGTATGGTCATGTAACCAATGTATCATGCATTGTATACAATTGATAGTGACATAACAAACAATATAACAAAATAAAAATTCCACTCACACATTAAATCTAAAAGTAACATATTCAAATATAGTCAGGTACAACACAGGAATTTATGCTCTCATCTCTTTTATTCCATCATAAAATGTGTCTCTCTCAAGTTCACAGTATATGCTAGTCTTCATACAAAAGGCTCAGGATATTCGACAAACTACTGGAACTGTTTAGAAAATTAGGTAATTTTTGAATAATGCCTTTAAAATTTCTGTGTCATTTATCGTCATGAGCTTCAGCTTTCCAGTTTGCTCAGGGATTTATAAACTCCCTGACTCTTTGATTATGTGAATCAAATTTTTATAGCTATTATTTTCTATAAATTGCCATGCACTTGTATATTATGATGCTTATATATCTTCTATTAGTTGCCACTCAATAAAATCTTAATATACCCATGACAGAAAAAGAATAAAATATCCAGGAATATGTCTGCTTAAGTAAACTTGTCGTGAAAATGAATCCTTATTAAAATAAGAGCACTTTAACAAATTGTGAGAACTATAATTATGAATATGGCATGTATGTAAAGAGAGCAATTTCTCTAAATTAATTTATACATTTAATAAAATACCAATTAATATAATATACATAAGTTTACTTATAGCTAATTTTGGGGTGCTCTGGGGCCACATCTTGGTGGTTCTGAGGACATATTCCTGGCTCTGTACTAAGGTATCACTCCCAGTGGACTTAAAGACCTTATGTGGTGCAGGATTGAATTATTGTCATGTACATGGAATTCAAGCCCTCTGTCTGGATTAATATCACTCCAGACTCAGCATTTCTTATTTTCGGAGGTAGATAGCTTAATGAAAATCAAAATCAAAAACATCAAAATACTACACTATTTGAAAAGATAAGATATGACAAAGGTGAAAAGTTTTACCTCTTATTTTTGAAGATGTATTGAGATTTATTATATGGCCTGTCAATAGTTTGGTTAATGTGATATTCCTAGTTCATTAGATAATTAAAGTAATAAATCCAAATTAATTCCACAGAAACAGCACAGCTGTTTATGGTACTGGCACATGTACTTCCCATAGAAATATTTATCTAGAGCAGAGTTTCCTATAGCAAGGGCCACAGGTAAAACTGCATTAATAGGGGTGGGGAACAAGACTCAGGAGCAGATAAAGGAAAGAGCCACAGGAAAAAAAAAGAAGGTAGTGAGAAGACAATGGCTGGTAAAAGACTGAGAAACATAGATCTATCCCCTTGACTCACAAAATATAGTGTGATATTTCATATCAATTAAAATTTAAAACATGAAAATAGGTCAACTTCTTTTTTATTTAACTTTTTATATTTTTGTCCCATGGTGCTTAGAGGACCATACATAGCGTCAAGGATTGAAGCAGATCAAGGCTAAATGCAAGGCAAGTGCTTTACCCTCTATATACCAGCTCTGAACATTAGATGAACTTCCTAAATAAGAAAAAAATACACCCATAAAAGAGCTCATAAAAGAGATTAATTTGACATATGGATGATATCATAAATATGCCAGATATGTATATATACACAGATACATATACATATATATATATATATATATATATATGTATGTATGTATATATATATGTATATATATATGGTTTTTGACCACATTTGGTAAAATTCAGTAGTTACTCCTGGCTTTGTACTCAGGAAATATTCCTGCCTTCTGAGGGCCATATGCGATGAAGGGGAATGAACCTGTTGGCTAACATGTGTAAGGCAAATACTCTCCCTGCAGTACTAACACTGCACTCCTGACTATATTTTAAGTGAAACGGGAGGTATAACAAAATAAAATGGTAAACGAAATAATGAGAAGCACATTTAAAAATAGAATAATCCATAAATCAACTACTGAGAAAGTTTAAATTGAATTATTAAAAGCAGGATACCAGAATAGATGCAGTACACCTTTTATTTAATAAATAAGAAGGAGCTTGGAAATTGAAAACTGAAAATATTTAATATTTATTAGAAGATCAAATGTTACAAAGTATGAAAAAACAATGTTGTTCCTATATTGTGACTTTTAGATTTTGATGTTAAGCATGAAAATTATTAGTCACTTTTGACAAATTTATTATCTAGTAGAGCTAAGAATACAGGATAATACATTGATTCCTTTGTTGTTTAACACAGTATGTGCACATGATTCTAAGGATATTTATGGTAGCATTGATAGAGAAAGGAAAAGGTAGCTACACTTTGGAGTCTTTGAAATGTAACTAATATGTGTGTGTATGTGTGAGTATTTCCTGACCATTGTCTTGAAATTGAGACTTATAAATCTACTCTCATTTGTAACACACAGTCTCACAGAAAGAGATGAAATCTAACCATAAATACACTAAAAATCCTCTTTAAGAAACTCTGAGAGTGTTTACTAAACACTTATGGGGGGTTCCAAATAAAGCTTTAAATCAGGTGCGGAGCAATAGCCCAGCGGTAGGATGTTTGCCTTGCATGCCACCGCCCGCGCCGGCTCGATCCCCGGCATCCCATATGGTCCCCTGAGCACCACCAGGAGTAATTCCTGAGTGCAGAGCCAGGAGAAACCCCTAAGCATCGCGGGGCGACCCAAAAAGCAAAAAAAAAAAAAAAAAAATCAAATCCTTTAATTTTCTACCTCAAGTTGGTATGCTGACCAGAATTTTGTTTTTCTCTGTCACTGAACAACTCTCCATCTTTTTAATTACAGTGATTAACAACCTTTACTTATATCCAAATAAGCAAAAAGAGACAGTTCACATTAGAGCAACTATCTTGGATTGTATAGGATGAAGCATAAATAATTTATGAAAGACTATAAAAAATACACATTAATCAATCTCCTAGTGAATTGATTGACAGCACTGCATATATTAAATAAACATAAAAGAAATATAAGTAAATAAATACAAGTTGGACTAGGGATATAGCTTGGTGTTAAAAGTACTTGTCTTGGGGCCAGAGCAATAGCCCAGCAGGTAGGGCGTTTGCCTTGCATGCGGCTGGCCCATGCTGGCCGGGTTCGATCCCTGGCATCCCCATATAGTCTCCCCGAGCACCGCCAGGAGTAATTCCTGAGTGCAGAGCCAGGGAGAATCTAACCATAAAATACACTAGAGCATTGCCGGGTGTGACAACCCCCCCACCAAAAAAAGCAAAAAAAAAAAAGTACTTGTCTTGGGACCGGGCGGAGTCCAGCAGGTAGAGCATTTGCCTTGCATGCTGCCAACCAGGGTTCAATCCCCAGTATCCCATATGGTCCCCTGAGCACTGCAAGGAGTAATTTCTGAGTGCAGAGCCAGGAACAACCCCTGAGCATTGCTGGGTGTGACCCAAAAAGAAAAAGAAAGAAGCACTTGCCTTGTATGTGTGGAACCCTAGGTTTTATCCCCAAACCACAGCAGAAAAACATCCACCTTCTTTGATAAAAACAATTATTAATTTATTAAGAAGTATTAACTAATGTAATCCCAATAAGAATGAGATTTCTAACTGGAAAAAAAAACTGATCAAGAATAAATATCCAAATAATGAATACATAAAAGCCAAGAGGTGTTGGGGGGTCTTTGGGTTCATACACACAGGTGTTGGTGGTAGCTTGCTGTACCCGGCATAGAAGAGAGGTCCTTTTGCAATCATAGCATTTATGCCTGATCCCTGAACTATCTTCCTGGCACTTTGAAAAGACTAGTATTTTCGGTATACATTTAAAATACACAGGAAAAGGAATACAAAGGAAAACCACAGTCACCAAATCACACCCTATTTATGAAAATATTCCCTATGCATTTCAGTTCCTGAATTACTGGATGTCGCCCTCACAGGTTTCATCCCAGAGGCAATTCACAGAGGCCTTTCAGAATTCCTACAGGCATCGTGTTCCTGATTTCCTAGTTTCAAAGGATTTGTCATAAAAAGCTTAGTATTTCTCTCAACTTATTTGCAGTTTCTTGTTTTGTGCTGTGTCCCACTGCTTCTCCAATCCAAGAGAATCCTTGCTACTTGAAGTAACTTTGCTCCATTATTACCACACTACATGATATGTAACTTTCTCCAAACCTGCATTAATTTACATTTCTTGATTTTAATCATTTACTTAGATATGCTTCTCTGCTTTCCTATGAGTCATTACATTTTTTGTACTTTCTCATTTTCATAATTCTGAATTCTTTATTCTTGCTTTATGATATTCTCTTAGCTATAAATTAGTGTGTGTGCATGTGTCTGTGTGTCTGTGTGTTGTGTGTATATTCCTATCTGAAGCTGTTAGAGTTCCTACTCCAGTTCAGTTTATACAGATAGAAATTAGCTATTGGTTAAATAGTTTCCTATATTTTTCTAATTTGGGGAAGAATTTTACAATATAATCTAAGTCCATTTTTTTCAAAGCATTCAATTCATTTAGAGTTATTTGTTTGGGTAAAGGAACAATTCTCACAGGTGTATAAAAGATGCCTTAAAAATCGCATTGGGAAACACTGTGTTGATCAAATTTCAGAATTGAAACATTTTGCCCTGAGGATATATTTCTGTGGGGTACCATTAACCTATGTTCACAAGATACCTATATTTTCTACACTTGATTATCGATATGACACATCAATTTATACTTTGTAAACTTTATGTGTGGTTTAATATTATGTTAGTTCTATTCTTCATAATAATGTTGACATAAATATTATTTCTGTAAAATCTCAGTATAATAGAATATGACACAAAAGAAAATGGCTTTTTCAGATTGTCCTAACAATGAACAGTAGAGAAATAATTCAGAACCTTTTTGTTTATTTTGTTTTTTTGGGTCACTCATGGAGGTGCTCAGGATTTATTCCTGATAGGTCTCAGGAGACCCTATGTGCTTCCAGAGACTGAACCAAGTTCAGCCACATGCAAAATTAGCATCTAGCTTACTGTAATCATGTTTGGGCCCTGACTAGTCATTCAGAACTACAGAGTCAATAATTATTTTTTATCAAATTCATGACTTCTAGACAAAATTCATTGTCAGGTTATTTCTTCTCTCCTCCCTTCTCTGACCTTCTTCCTCCCTTCCTTTCTCTTTTCTGAGTCTTAATCCTTAATTAAAGAAACTCTCTTTATCAGAAAATTAAATAACCTAATATAAACAGAATAGCACTAGTAGCTTACTAAGCTGACTGTAAATTGAAAGCAAGTTTTATTGTTCTGATACTTAACTAGAAATTAATGACTACAGAGTAGGTCCATTCAATAGAACACTGAAAAAGAATCACATTTCCATTCCTCTTCAATCAATATATAACACAAAAATATTATCTGCCAGCAAGAATGGCCTTAGTCTGTTTTCTGCTTAACAAGCATCTTTAAAGGCAAAAGCTAAATCTTTCTTGATTTCTATTCTTTATAGCAGACCTTGTCTTAATTTTTAAGAGGGAAAATGCTGTTCAAATGAAAACTAATGACTACACATCGTTTTTAAGGGAGAAAAGAATAGAAAATGCTTAAAAGACTAAACCATGCTCTTTCTGAATAAATATCTCTGATTATTCTTTTCTTTGGTTGAGAAACTGTATAAAACATGATTAGGTCTAATTCTCTATTGATGTATCACAGGCTTAGGCCAAGTTAATGGTATACTTAGATTAGGACTGCAATTTTTCCCTTCTTTTCATTTTCCAAGTTGCATTGTGGCACAGACCTTAGTCAATAGAGCTGCTCCCTCCTGAGCAAGCATTAAATTCTACAGATGAATGGCAGCATTTTAAAGTAGATCTGATAACCCAAACATGCTTGCAGGTTTTAAAGAGGCCACATCAGATAAAAAAGAACTACTGGACACTTGAGTGCAGATGTATTCTTCTGAAAGAGAAAAGAGCCTGAAAAATCAATTGGGCCACAGAGAATATTCTCCAAAAGATCAAATAAAGCAAATGGATGTTTCTATTTATCTGAAGATGCATGTGGTATTTAGTGGAAGTACTCTTTTAAATAGTAAAGTGGATTCATGTACACTGTCGTTTAATATAGAGTCAAGACTCATATTTCCAAAATTGACTCTAAATTATCTCACATTTTTTATCAATCTTATACACTAGTTCTAAAGCAGTTCTTCATCACAATATGTTGCCCCCACCAAAAGAAAAGACATAAAAAGAAAAACAACAAACCCTCACTACTCAAAAATAGATTTCATAAATAATTCAGCTCTTTACTTCTAAGGGTATGGGGTAGAATTACCTGAAGGTGTGTGTGTGTGTGTGTGTGTGTGTGTGTGTGTGTGTGTGTGTGCATGCTTGCATTTTGTGTGAATGTGTGCTTATGTGTGTTTGAGTGGAATGGAATATATGTGTATGAGAGGAAAGGAAAAAGGGAGTTTCATCAAATTATGATACTTGTAGTCGATCACACTGCCCCTTGGTGTGTTACAGGTGTGACTGTGGTGCCCAGCTGCATTGGCAAGTGGCAAACAGGAGACAGGCTTGTATACATCGGGGCTTTGCTCTGTGGGCCCTGGATAGTTGATGGTCTGACATAGAGAAAGACTGCTTCCCTGGGATGAACCCAGAGCCATGGCAGAGCCTGTCAAGCTCCCCATGGTGCATTTGATATGCCAAAACCAGTAACAATAATGGACCTCCTTCTCAATGAATGGAGACATTACTGGAGCCCTCGAGCAAATCTATGAACAATGGGAAGCAAGTGACAAGTGACAAGTGATGATACATGTAGACTAAAACATAATATTGAAAGACATTTATTTCCAAAAGTAAGAAAATTAATCTAAAAATTTAATAGTGATTCTATGAACTTGATAGACATCATTCCTATGATATGAAGGGATGGTTTGAGGTTCTTCATGTTCCTGGAGCGAGCAGTTGCCCTTGGGCTACACTAGCATGCAACAGGACATATGGAGATGTTACTGGTGCCTACTCAAGCAAATCGATGAACAACAGGAAGACAAGTGATACAAGTGACTTCAAATTAAAAACAAGCAGGCAAATGCTTCATGATAATAAGCAAGAGGGAGATATTATATAGTAATGAGTGAAATAACTTGTCTTGCATGTGACAGATCCAAGTTGAATGCCTGGCATACCATTGGCCACACCCCAATAGGAGTGAGCCCTGAATGCGGAGTCAGAGGAAGACCTGAGTATTTCTGGATGTATTTAATGATTCTGCCTTTTTATCCATTTTAAAGGGTTTATTTAAAATTTATGTTAAAGAAACAGAAAATTTGGAAGACTATTAATGTCAATGATTTTCGCTGAGAAGAAAATGAAGAGCAAAAGAAGGCCTAAAGAAAAATACAGATGAAAAAACTCAGTGTATCAAAAAAATCACTACATGACATTGATCTAATCCAGTGTTCTCTTTGAAAGAGAACATTAAATAATAAAAAAATTTCCATCTATCATTTTGACATTGCCCTTTGGAGAGTAATTAACAGTGCTAATTTATGTAATTAATTTAGCCCATCAGATTTCAGAACTCACATATGTCATTGAACATCTGTGTCTTAAATTTTCGTCAATGGAAGCATAATGTTTTCCATAGTACTAAGTTGTAAATAAAATGCGTGGCCAACTTGCACCCTTATATAACTTGCACAATAATTTGCAAATGAATTTTTTAATGGATATAAATTTTAATTATGCTTTAACAAGTTTTCAAAATGTTTTGTTACAAGACACAAAATCATTTCTTGAATTTGTAGAATACGTGCCAGGAAAAAATGTGACTCTATAAGGCTGTGTTTCTAGTAGAAATCTTGTGTCTAGATATGACATTTTAGATATGACATAAATTTGCTTAGGACTAGAGAGATAGTACAGAGATGAGTTGCTTGCTATACATGCTGCAGACCAAGTTTCAGTCATTAGTACAGTATAAAATTCCGGAATGACTCCTGATCAAAAGGCCAATTGAGATTACCTAAACTCTGAGTGTCTGGGTGTGGCCCAAGATCTAAACATAAAGATTAAAAGGTAAAGCAGCTTTTAGAATATATTTATTTGAGCCCAAGTAGAGCCCAATGGAGGAAAACATTGTCATTTAATAGTACAGAAAAAGGTTATTTTTTCAAGGGCCAGTAAGATATCTTAACAAACTTCAAATTCTGCATGCAGGAAGTAGATTTGATCCTCAGCCATCCACGGTCCCTTCAAGCACCCCAAGACTAATTCTTTAACACTGGGCAGTAATAGTTCTGGAGCACAGCTAGGTGTGACCCCAAGCAGAAATCAACAAAAACACAAGAGCTTCCCAGTTTTCATAAAGCATTTCTTGCTAAGAACAAAGCTTTTAGGAAGATAACTTCTGGGTTTTTCTGTATATTGGGGCTTTAGACAACTGAGTGTATCTGTCAACCTCTTCTAATCTGGTCTACGTCTGATTGCAGAATTAAATCAGTTGTTTTATAAGGTTTCCTTCATGCTAAAACAAGACAATAAATGCATCAACATAAGACATTTCCTCTAATGCTTTGGTCTTGGGATTATGTGGTCTAGATTTAATGGTATTAGAAGACCAAGTTTATCAACAAATACCCTTTTAAGTATGTAAGAGATATTTGTTCTCAAGCTTCCATTACTTGACTATGCCATGCCTCACCTCTAATCACATTGCATTACTTGATAGCAGATGATAGGGAGGGAACTCCAGGAGAGAATAATAGAGAAATATCTGTCCTAGCCAAATAAATGAAGCATTCCAACCAATTCCATAGAGACTCCATTTTCTCTGAGTTTTAAGGATGATTAGATTCTAGGGATGGAAATGCAATGTCCCCATATTCCTCTGGGTTCTTCTCAGACTGGTTGAGCAATCAAATTAACATCAGACAGATTACTAGGAACAAGGAACACATTTAATTACATACACAAGAAGAATCTACTCGGTTGTAGTTTCTAAAGTCAATGGAGCAAACTAGGGGTGTATATCATGAGATAAGGAATGGGATAAAGTCCTCAGGCTTTAGGGAGGCAGAACTGATAGAAATAGCAGAGGGTAGTTACTGTGATGAAAACCAGGTGTTGTGTAATTAGATATTTTCGCTGATTATAAACAATTTCTGCAGGGAGAATTTAATTCTAGGTATCATTTTTTCTGTTTTCCTTTTTCTAAGTAGTGAAGGGAGTAGGAATCGTTTTAAAGGAATATGTAATCTTGATTAATCTGTACCAAATTACTCCACAAACTAGAGATGATATCAAAGTCTTTTGTGAACCTCTTATTTTGGGGGGTCCTTCAAAACTTAAAGTAGGGACAGCAGTGAATATTTAGGATAAGGGCATTTGAGGCTTTAGGAGAACAAATGAGAAATATGTGAAAGGCATGGGATGGCAGTGCATAATGTTGAAATTGTGTGTGTGTGTGTGTGAGTGCGTGTGAGTGTGTGAGATTCTTGTCTGAGGTGAGGAAGTAGAATAAATTATTTTACAGAGGTACATTAGTGGTTAAGAACCAACAATTTGATCAGACACATGCAGTTTTGTTTCTTTATTTATTTTTGAGGTGGGGGAGTGGGAGACACCTGGCTAGGTTCAGGGCTTATTCCTAGCTCTGTGCTCAAGGATCATGCCTGATGAGGCTAAGAGGATCATATGGGTGCAAAGAATCAAATATTGGTTGACAACATGCAAGCAAGGGACAAACTCATTAATTATCTGTCTGGGCAAGTGAAGTTGAACTCCTAATATTAAGTGTGAAAATTCATTTCAAACAATGTCGTTAACACAAAAATAAGGAAACTATAGGTAAGTAATTTTATTTTTCTAAATATTTTTCTCTTCTGGAAAGTCTGCCTCTCCTTTCCTCTTCTCCCCTCTCCTCCCATCTCCTCTCTCTTCTTCTCTGGTCCTCTGGTCCCCTTCTTTTCCCTCCCCTCTTCTCTCCCTCCCTTCCCCCCCTTTCTTCTCATCCTGTTTTGTCCCATATATGTTTCCTTCCACTCTCCTACTTCCCTCCCTGTTCTTGCATTTTTAATTTGGTTGGTTTTGGTGACACTTGACAATTCTTATGGGATCATTCAGAGCTTGGTTTTTAGTAGATATTATAGTGGTGGTCAGGGTTACATGTGGTGCCAGAATCAGAGTCAAAATGTATTGCAAAGAGGAAACATACTGATCACCCTAAACTTGGAAGACAGATAAGAGGAATACCAGCCCTTCAAATCTTTAGAGCTTTGTAAGTTATTCAGTTCTATATTATCAAGTTGGTTATGTGAGTCTCAGGATAAGTGAGTCAATTTGAAATCTATCTAACTTTGAGAAGATAAGAAATATTCAATTGCAAGGCAGAAAAATGGCATAACTTCTACATTCACAACGTTTTTCTTCTGAAAGTTGTGTCACTCATTTACAATGCTCTAAGAATCAATTTATTCTTCCTCAAGATGAAGGACTCCTGGTGTTTGTAAATAAAAAACTTTGACAGGGCAAATATTGAAAGAAGGTTCAAACCAGTTTTGAATTATTCAGTGTTTATTTCAACAAGACTTTAACCGTGCTATGAGGAAGTAAATCAGTTCCAAATAGATGAGTTAAACTTAATTTTTATTCACTAACATACCTTAGAAAAATTGATAAATGAAATTATATCCACATTCAAATGAATATTAATCAAAGTCATTGTATTTAAGAAAGTTAGCATGCTCAGAAATCATAGTCAACTCTTCATCTATTCTTGCATGAAAATATAGAACACATATTTTAATCAAAGACAGAGTCACTCAGAGAATAGAACAGTCGAAAGTGCTGATACCAACCTAGAACTGAGCATTAAATACAGGCAAAAAGATACATATGACAACCTCTTAGTGTATGTATTGAAATCCACAATGTGGAAGGGAAGGAAAAGAGAAAGAGAGAGAGAGAAAGAGAAGGAATTTAAGAACCTGCCACAAAGGCAGGCTGGGGAGGAGTAAGGGAATCGGGAACATTGGTGGTGGGAGATGGGCACTGGTGGACGGATGGGTGCTGGAACACTGTACGATCGAAACCCAAATATCAACATCTTTGCAATTGTATATCTCATGGTGGTATAATAAAATATTTTTTAAAAAAGAGTCACTAAAATCCATAAAACTTCAATGTTTTCCTTTGTTTGTTTTTGCTTTTAGATGACACCTAGAGATTCTCAGGAGTTACTCCTGACTCTACACTCAGAAATCACTCCTGACAGTGTTCATGGGACCATAAGAGATGTAGAGGATTCCACCTGGGTCAGCCACATGCAAGTCAAGTGCTTATTCCCTGAGCTACCACTCCTTCAGCCCCTCAAATGACTTTTCTTAAAGTCACACAGATAGAAAAAGGAAGACAAATAGTTGAAAAGGACAGGCTCTGAAAACTATGTTAACTAAAATCATGAAATTTAGAAGCAAAAAACTAAACTTTATTAGAGATTGAAAGACAAAATGACAGGAAAACCTATAATATGATTTTTGAATTCCTAACATGCAAGGGAAATATTATGATACAAGTTGAACAATGATCATTGCTATAACATCTAATTTCTAAATACTTAGCAAATGTTTTGAAAAGCCAAACTCAACAAGTAAATTTAAACTTAGTAATGATGCACTGAAAAGAGTAACAAACAGTAAAAGTTTCCGTGTCCCAATTCCTGGAACCTGTGAATGGTGATTCATTTCTAAAGTGAAACATTCTTACATCTACAGATAATTATTCAATTCATCCAATACATTCAGGAGAGATAATATTATAAGATGAGGAATGCCACTAGTGATCAGAATCTGGATGAAAAAAGAATGGATTTTCCCAAGGACAAAAAGAGGTAGTTCTACCTACTAAAAACTTGATTCCAACCAAGTGATAACAGACATTGTTCATCAATCTCTGAAATAAGTTCCTGTTGTTTCACATCAGAAAGTGCTAAGTAATTGGTTATAGTGGCAATACATTATTAGATGAGCAATCATGTGCCTTATTGTTAATGAAAACTCTGTAAAATTAGTATGACTTAATAGATTCCATTGACATATCCAGAAGCATTTCTGAAGAATTTATGTGAGATTTTGCACATTAATTTTGTGAAAACAGTTTATTCAATAAATTATATAAGCATATTTCTAGACTCTAAACTGTACAAGAGATATTTTACTGAGTATTGTAAGGTTGTTTCACAAAACACAGGTAAATGTGACTCAGAAAGGTCAAATTAGGAGTCTTTATTAAAGAAGCCAGGGACCACAACTGGACTAGAATTTTAAAGTATATATGGGCCAAGTAGAATCAGGGATTATTTTAGAAAGGCACATCCTAGTCAGACAATTGATACAATAGATAAGGGGTTGCAGTAGCTGTGATAAGAGTGTTATAGAATCAAAATAAGAAAATTAATGGTTAAGCTGACTTAGTCATGGAGAGCAATTGATTTGCATTTGTAAGGAACAGTGGTGATTGAGGGGTAGTAATTCTGGAAGCTGAACAGTGTGTTTATGGGTAGTCTTTGTTAATGGATTATACCTCATGTTTAGAGTGATGCAGTGCAGTTCTCTGTCTTCTGGACAGGACTGGAGGAGATAAAGATAGACATTTAGGTAGACATTATCTCTAGATCTTCATTACATGGTTAGTGCTAGCATATATAGGCACTCAGTAAATAGATACTGTGAACAAAATGATAGGATTTGTAAGTCTATCTTAGTGATATATGCTTTGGGATATTTTATTTAAATCCTTCTTTTCACTTTCACTAATCTCTGATACCAAATTTGAAGTGAATAAATATTTAAAGGCTCAAAACTTCTAGTCAGCATTTATAGTATACATAAAAACTTAAAAGCGTGTCTAAATCAGGTCAAAGCTATTGTTTGGAGATGGGAAGGTGGCGGGTGAGCACTTGCCTTGAGCATGGGTTTTATCCCTGTACTCTCATATGGCTCCCCAAGCACTGCCAGAAGAAATTCCTGAGTAAGGCGTCAGGAACAGCCCTGAGCATCATCAGGTCTAAACAATAAAACAAAAATAAGTAATAAAATACAGTCTCTAAATGATCTTTCTTCAGAAACTTTAATTCCAGAGGAAGATAATGTAACTCAGAATATGTTGTTTACTTAATAACCTTCTTTTCCTTTGGAAAAAGAAAATTCCTTCTTTTCTTATTCATCACCTCGATGAATAGCAAGTGACATCCCAAAACTTCCCTTGAAGAATGTAGTGACTTCATCAACAGGACCATGTGTCAGGTAGATAAAAATCTGTTCCCTCCTGCTTGAAGGAAGGAGTCTTTAACTTTGTCATATTTTTATTCCTTCACTAGATCCCTTCCTTAGGATAGAAACAGGCACAGCGCCTTGAGGACAAGGCTTGGAAAGCACTTCTCTGAATATGACAAGAAAAGCAAACTTTGTTTAGGCTACGCTCACTGTGCTGGGTGTGTGTGTGTGTGTGGGGGAGTACTTTTAGCTGTGCTCAAGACACATTCCTAGTGAAAGAAAACTGTCTTCTATTCAATCTGCTTTGGTTTGCTTTTGAAACTGTGTTTCTTTAACATGAAGCTGAATGACTTCTTAAGGGCTGCTGACCTGGCATGTTTACATAAGGGATCTAGACCAGCTAGTAACTCTCAAGTTCATATGTAATACTGAACTGATTTGGATCCAAAGTCATGATGCTGGACTTTCTTTTAAAGTTTGTAGGTGCTCAAATGTGCACCTTAGAAGAGTGTGCCTACTGTAAGTATTTTTTATTTTATCAACTGAAGCATGAGAGGAAATAATATACAGACTAAGCGTTTTCAGATTTAAATCTACTTAAATGTATAGAAGAATGAATAAAACCAAACAGACCTTAGTGTTGTTATGATAAGTTTGTCTTTAAGACGTTTTCATCAAGCTAGAAAATACCTAGGGCTGTTTTAAAATGGGAAATATTTTTTCTAAGTTTTATTGTGATTTTTATTATTGTGGCAGGAAACAATTTACTGATATATGGCATCATTTAGACCTAGACATACTATGATTCTTTTTCTAACAAAAATATACTACTTGTTCCTTTTAGGAAACAATCTTTCTTAAAATGAACAAAATCAATGTAACTAAACTACAGATCATGCATTATCAAAAATTGAGTTATTGAAATATCAATGTTTTAAAACATCCCACTTAAAAAAAATAGTGTCTATTATTTTGTTACTTAAGTTATGTTGGAAAAATAACTCAACCAGCTATAAGTAACTCTTTGCATTTAAAACATCCAGGTTCAATCCCAGCACTAAATGGTACTAAACACTGCAAGAGTCAACTCCAAAATCTAAGTCAGGGCTAGCTCCTGAGACTGCCATTCCGGTGCAAACTAAAACAAACAAAATACTTGTCTTTTAAAGTTTTTGAAATGTTCTGTTAACTGAAAATCTATCAAAGCTATATTTACAGATAATTTCTCTTGTAAAAGATTTTAAAAATAACAGATTTCTCTGAAAATTGGTTTATATGCAACCTAAATCACATCTGTTATTTCAGATATCCAGTAAGCATTAAACCTTCAGGAAATCACTGAGGCTTGGCCAAAACTCAGCGTTTATGAACTAGACTGCTAGTCTTGCAAGATGTTAAAGGCAGTGACTACCAAACCACATGGTCCTTTCCAGGTTCAAACTGGGAGAAAAGGTGTGGTTACTGATCTTTGATACTCCAAAATCTCCAACTGCCACTACAGCCCAATGGACTAGTCCATTAGAGTGGCTCTATTTGCACAACAAGCACGCTCACACACTTGCACCTTACTTGGAGTTAACAGCCAAACTTATAATTAAGGGGAGATTGAGAATACATCCGTTACTCAGATATGACCCCATATACTAGTGCTGCACACAGCTAAGAAAGAAATTGAATCCATTTTTTACCCCTCAGTGAAGGCCTTCAAAGAACTTCAGCAGATTTCTCAGGAGAAACATCTTAGCATTACCAGACTGGAAAGCAGGTTTGGGCCCCTGAGGACTGGATAAGAGGAGAGCAGGTTTGGAACTTTGGTTACACAGGCTCTGCCCCAGGGGAGCCTGAAATATTTTAGTTTATCTTTATTTTTATTTTTTTGAGCTTTTCTATTTTTAGATCACACCTAGTTGTGCTCAGGGGTTAGTCCTGGCTCTGCACTCAGGAATTACTCCTTGTGGTGCTTTAGGAATTATATGGGATGCCGGAGATCAAATTCAGGTTAGATGTTGCAAAGCAAGCCCGCAGAAAAGTGCTTGGTCAAGAGGCATGCACTGTGAGGGTGAGCTCTTGGTCACCACGTGGTCAGGGCATTTGGGGCGCAGATTTTGGTCTGTGTGGGTCTGTCAGTCGGTGTGGTGGTGGCAGAACGTGCTTAACTGTTGGTGTGGAGTAAAGTTCGCAAACGTAAAAGCTTTTGGATTATCTACACTGGAGTCATAGCCTTGTGTTCCTCTGTCGTCTGACCTGAGCATGACCATGAAACCCAATGGATCCTAATTGTTTGGGACACACATGGCCCAAACAATCCTTGTTTTTTTTTTACCCCTTTGGTGTTTGGGCACAGTAGGTGATCACATGGGTTCCAGAGATCAAATCGCTGTTGGTCCGTTGCAGAGCAAATACGCTGTCTACTGTATACCGTCTCTCTGGATCCCATGATACTGGTTTCTAGGGCCCCAAGAGATAATACACTGGTAGGTTGCTTGCATTGCATGCACCCAGCTGAGTCCAGCCCCCTGCATTGCCTGGAGTCCCCCAAGGACTGCCAGGAGTGTTTCCTGAGCTCAGATACTTGATTTCTAAGCATTCAAAAAAAAAAAAAACCTTCAAGAAACAAGTGTGGATGGCCAAGAGCCTTGGCAATAGAAATGAAGAAGAGAAAATACATCTTAGAGGAAATACATTTAAAGTATCTTTTTATACTTAAACATGGTATAAAGTGGTGGTAAAATAAAATTTAGTTTTAGATAAAGAAACTTTGAGGACTTTTGGATGTGAAACACTGAAAGAACCATTACAAAAACATCCTCTTTTAGCTCAGGTGGGGGATGATGCCAGCAACAAAATTATAGATAAGGATATATTAAAATCAATGAGACTTTTCAAAGCTGGCATTGGTATATTTATGATATACTTACCAAGAGGACATGAGTCTGTCTGTTTTTGTTTAGTTTTTAAGTCAAACCCAGCTGTGCTCAGGGATTACTACTGTCTGTGTGCTCACAGATCCCTCCTCACTGTGCTTGGATTCCATAAGGAGTGCAAGGGATCAAACTTAGATCAACCTTGCTGCAGGAAAAATGTCTTACCTGCACCCACTGTACTATTTCTCCAGTCTCTGTGTCTGAAGATTACTACAAAAAATGATATCTGTGAAATCTATAACATTCTATAAGAGCTATACATTGATATGGCAAGTTTACCAGAGACAGAGCTTTGGGAAAACTGAAGTTCTAGTATAATAATATTTGACGTGCACTCTATGTATTTTATATGTATATAAACCTTTGGGGATAGGGAAAAATATATGAGATATATGAATGAAATAGTTTGATTTATTCTTTTGTATGTACTTTCCACTCAGCTTCACACTCTAGTTCCTTTTTGCCCATGATTAAATTATAATAGTATGTTAATTCCTGCTGTTCCAGTTTAATCAGTTTAATTTTAAATATGATCATCTTTAGTTATAAAAATATTATTAATGTTCTTTGGGGAGTAAGCGATACAATCTTCCTAGCCAGGATACTATTTACCAGTGGACATTGGAAAAAGGAAAAAGAAATGAGTTCTGGGAATTTACTTCTCTGACATTTTTCCAGGTTGTCTCTGTGAGTTGATTACTCTGTACCTCACTGGGTCAGCTAATAAGAGCCGCTGATGGGGAGGATCAGAGACAAGTAGTATTCTTACTCTTAACTTTCTGCATTTCCCAAATATCATAAAGTTCATTTACTAAATTATTCTGTTATTTCACTGAGATGTGTTATGCATTTTTTGTTTTCTTTTTACCAGTACACTGATTACTACAGTGCTATAAGCAGAACTAAGAAATTAAAATGTTATCTTTTTAAAGAAGATTTTTAAGATTTTATTCAAGGTCTGAGGTTAGAAGTGGTGATAGTAAAGTACCTGCATCCAGTCTATCCATTAAAATTATGGATATGTGATAAAATTAAGAACTGTGAAAATAATGAACTACTTTTCTGGGTGGGAGAGAAATAAACTTATAAGTAAAAAAATGAGAATTGTATCCCTTTTCAAAATCACTTGTATCACTTGTCTTCCTGTTGCTTAGGTGGGCGCCAGTAACATCTCCATTTGTTGGAATGAGGTCCATTATTGATACTGTTTTTGGCATATCAATTACACCACGGGTAGCTTGCCAGACTGAGCCATGGCTCTGGGTTCATCCCAGGGGACTCATTCCTTTTCTATGTCAGACCATCAACCATCCAGGGCCCACAGGGCAGAGACCTGGGCGTAGACAAGCCTGGCTCCTGTCTACCACCTGCTGATGTAGCTGGGCACTGCAACACCTCAAGGAGCAGCAATAACCATTAATCAGTTATTGTCCTTTTCAGATGAGACACCATCTTAAATATACTTCAGGGAGAAAATATAGAATGGGGGATATAAAGGAAGTTGCATACTGTATTTGCAAAATTGTTTTTCTGAGCATGGCTTTCTCGGTATTTCATCATATTTGATAAAATACTAAACCGTTGAACAGATAATTTTTATTGATCTTTTAATAGGAGAAAAAATACCTTTGTCTCAGGTTAAAAAATGTTCATATTCATTAAAGTTATATCAAAAAGGAAAGCATCAAGAGATCATTAACACAGCAGATAATATTCATGTGAGTCTTTAAATTTATTTTCATCTTTGCCTTCATAGGTACATATGTCCATAATGACTCAGTCTTTTGTATTACTGGGAATGCGCATTGATAACTTTCAAAGGCCAAAGCATCTCTAAACTCATAACCCTTTCAGAAACAAGATACTCAGAATCACCCTGGCGCAGATAAAAAATTAGAAGGAAACTGTGGGTTCCAACTTACATGAAGTCCATGAAATTAAGATACATTCCTTTATACCAGCCCCTCTCTCTCTCTCTCTCTCTCTCTCTCTCTCTCTCTCTCTCTCTTCAGTGTTCCTACATAAGAGATAAACTTGAGGAAGGGACTAGTCATTGGCATAATCATTTGCTTAGACCTGTATTAGGGTGTGGCACCACACTACTACACCCTTCTAGTCTCAAGAGGTTGTTTAGTTGATCTTTGTTGAAGGACCCTCCCTGAAGTTAGGACTACTTTTGTGTATATAAGGGGATTGACTTGAGACTGCATATACTTTGGTGGACTCTCTCTGGTGGGATCCTCTTTGGTGGGAGACTGGGGCTCTCTTGTATGGTCTAAGTTATGACCAGAACTAGAGGTCTTCCATTAATATTAGGTTGTGGTGGTAGAGCTTGTTCTACTATTAAAGCATTTTGGAACTGCACCGTTGCCCGGTGGCCTCAGAGGTAGAAGAGAACTTCTGTCCTGATACTGTTGGGAACCCCAGCAGCTCCCCAACATTATATTTATATATATATATATATATATATAATTGTATATATATACATATATACATGCAACTTTATACATACTATTATATATATATATAGTTGTATGTATAAACAAAAAATGTGTGTGTGCACGCACACACACATATATCTGTTTCTTACTCCTGGTTCTATCTAAAGGAGTCACTCAAATTGATGTGTATCACTTCACTTGTCTTCCCATTGACAAGTATCACTGGTCTTCCCATTGTTCATAGATTTGCTCCAGTGTGCACCAGTAATATCTCCATACATCCTGTTGCAAGCAAGTGTAGCCCAAGGGCATCTGCTTACTCCAGGAACAGGAAGAGCCTCAAACCATTCTTTCAGGTCATGGGAATGAGGTCCATAATTTTTACTGGTTTTTGGAATATTAAATAAAACATGGGTAGTTTGCCAGGCTCTGCCAGATGTGTTCATAAATGTATATAAACAGATACAAGCACACACATATATTTTATGTATAATTCTTTTTTTTTTACTTTTTGGGTCACACCTGGAAATGCTCAGGGGTTTCTCCTGGCTCTGCACTCAGGAATTACTCCTGGAGGTGCTTGGGGACCATATGGGATGCCGAGGATCAAACCTGGACCAGCATGGGCCTGCCGTGTGCAAGACAAACACCCTACCTGCTGTGCTATCGCTCCGGCCCCTTATGTATAATTCTTACTCCTCTGTTTGGGAATGAGCACTGCCTGTGCTCTGGAGAATATGTGATGGCAGGTCACCTAAGCTGGCTGCACGCAAGGCAAGTGCCCTACTGTATCTCTGACCTTCATTCTCAAATTTCATGCTTATAATGAAAAAAATGCAATATACTTTAGGGGTTGAAAATTCACACTACTCCTATCTATTTTACTTTTCATGTATATATAATTATGAAAAGATGTTTAAATAAAGAAAGAAGTTGAAACAATTGGACTTCAATAAAGGTGTTCAATACAACAAAATGCCAGTATTTGATGTAGAGGCTACTTATTGATAGCATAGGACTCAGATAGCAGAGTTTCTCCATTGCTGAGAATCATTTTATAAATGTAATTTGTTGGTTAAAGAGAAAACATTCTTAATAACAGCCACACTTACGTATAAGAGAGTTAGTTTAATAGCTAAAGCTCATACCTTTGATGGGCCTACCCAAGTTAAACATTAGTACCACATCTGGTCCCCAAGAACTGTAAGGATCACTCTAGAACACAGAACCAGGATTAGCCTCTGAGCAATGCTGAGTATAGCCTGATTCCACCAGCCATCTGAAAAATAATAATAAAATTGTTTTTATAACTAACAAAATTTGCCCAAACCAAAGAAATATAGCTATTGCTTTAAAATATGAAATAATAAAAACAGTATAAAAACATGTATATTTTTAACATAGCAGGAATATGAAAATTCTATCTTCTTTTTGTATTGTTATTTAACTCTTCAATTGAATGTTAAACATTTCCTCCATTCTAACTATTGATGATTTCTGTAGTCATTGACATATGCACACGTGCTAAATTAAAATACACTTGGGGAGGACATTCTTATTTTAAAAATGTATAAAACACTTCCTTTAACACTCTGTACTGAAAAATTAATCTTCACAAACATAAAAAAAAATCTCCACTGTGAAAACAAGTGCTCAGGGTATAAAACACAGAAAATAACCTAGCCTCCATCATCACTCTAATATATCTGTGTTTATCTATTGAAAATTGCAAAGCATGTCTAACAGGGCACTTTCTAAATCTATAAATTATTATGCAATTTTAAGTGAAACTGCTTTTATGGAGATGAAGTACTACACAGAAAAGCAAGAACATAAAAATCCATCTAAGGAGTCTCTGAAATAAATGTACCAAAAAGTAAGTATTAACCAGGAATGTATTTCTAAGAGAAGAAC
Source organism: Cryptotis parvus (assembly GCA_021461705.1). Lineage (NCBI taxonomy): Eukaryota > Metazoa > Chordata > Mammalia > Eulipotyphla > Soricidae > Cryptotis > Cryptotis parvus. The sequence goes on from JAJIBD010024450.1 coordinate 189,379, forward strand.
TGGAGATATAGAAAGACTTAATTGTAATTAAAATTATTGTTGGGTGGTTCTTTTACATGGTAAAATACTTCAAAAAATGCTATATCTATGTATATGTATATAACGAATAATCGTTTTTGTATTCATAGAATACTGACAAGTAGTATTTATTTTAGACAAATCAATCTGAAACAAGATTAAAATTCAAACAAGTATAATAAACCTATTGTAGTTCATTTAATATGTATTATACATAGTCTTCCTGGCTCTCACCCAGTTTCAAAAATGTCTCAGGACTGAAACTTAAGTATGTTGAGAATTTTAAATCATTTTTAGAATCCTCTAACTTTAAATGCACACAATCCAAATTAAGTCAAATTTCTCTTTTTTTGTCAAATACATTAATTAGTTTTGCTAGCTTGGGGTAACAATATATGATATGTGGGAGATTGGTTTCAGCCTGTCTGCATGCAAAGCATGCACTCTAGCCTTTTGAGCTATTTCTCGGACCCTTAAACAAAATTTTGACATACACTGTCACCATTAGCTTATCTTCTATTTATTTTCACTTCCTTTGAACTTTTAATATCCCATGATTCATTGAACCAATTTCTGCCAAGATCATAGATTAATACCATGTTGTAAAATTTACGGAATTGTGTGAATTATGTTTAATTTCTGAAAAGATTTAACAGGGCCAGAGTGACAGTCCAACGGGGAGGGTGTTTGCCTTGCACGCGGCTGACCCAGGTTTGATCCCAGGCATCCCATATGTTCCCCTGAGCACCGCTAAGAGTAATTCCTGAGTTCAGAGCCAGGAGTAACCCCTGAGCATTGCCAGGTGTGTGTGACCCCATAAAAAGCAAAAAAAAAAAAAAAGATTTAACTTCTCTGCTTTGATATGTAATTTAAACACACTGAAGTAATATAAAAATCTGCAGCCTTTTGAATTCCGCACTTCAAGCTTCTCTTATTCTAAGTCAAGGATTAATTTCTAAAAACATCTTTTTTTTTTTTTTTTCTCTAATCTTCTATTTGGTGATCACATGTACCTTAAAGGCTTCAGAAAACATATCTGGTAAGGTACATATTTGTTTGTTCAAATTGTATCATTTTCTTCTCCATTTCTGTGCATTTAAATTACTTTTGTGTATATCCAGGAAGAAGTTTTATGGGTACCTGTTACTTACTACCTGTTGGGGTACTCTGGGCACACCAACAAAATCCAGGAGCAGAGTCTGGGATACCGCTCTGCCCCAGGGGATCAGGGGATTAGCAGCTGGTGGGCAGAGAAAGATGCGAGAATCCAGCAAATTTTCAAGACACTTTACTCACACTTGTTCTGGTATACACTATAGTAACAGGAAAACCCCAGACTTTAGGTTCCTGGCTGGGCACCAGCCACGTATAGGTTTAGGGTCCTACGCCAAGATGGTGGCTACCAAGTGCTTAGGTCAAACAGGGAAGAGAAAGGAGAGAGGAAGCAGAGGGAGAATGCGAAAAGGCAAAAGGCAAAAAGGCAAACGCCCAGAAGAAAGCAGGCTACAGCTTCATAATTTCTCAGCCCATACTGGCCAACACCAATGGAAAGCCATTAGGGTCAATCCCTCTCAGGTAACTTCTCCCAGAACGTCACCTAATTCCATTTAAATGTTAATATTACCCCAGTCAAAGCTTCAGGTCCCTGGTAGATGGGGGAAGGTGTATCTAAGATGAAATGTATTTCAGAATGCAAAGGTATGTATCTGTACCAATGGACACTTGACAACCATGTATATATGTCTCCAAGCTTCACAGGATTCTTGTCTTTATTTCATAGTTGTTTTGTATATTAGCCTTTAGACTTACTAGAGAGCCAGGCTTGCTTGCTTGGAGTCAAACAACATTTCTCTCTGGTCTAATTACTTAGAGATCCAACACAGCCAGGTAAATTTACTGGTAAGATCTATTTAGTCCTATGATGATTGAGTTGGTATGAGAGGAAACTACATCAGCCAACATAGAATACATAGTAAGATATATTGCCACATCAAGTAGTGATTCAAACTGTTTTCTTGCCCTTTATCTATAAAGTGGCCGGCAGGGAGGTAACTCCAGGCAAGATAGAGACTCTGGGCAACATTGTACTGCAACAACTACACATAAAAAATGGGTTCTGTCTTCATTCCTTCTTTTTTATTCACAGTCTATTCTTAGTCAACCAAATTGCTTTAGTCAGTAGTATGGGGATTTTCTTTGACTTTTGGTAACTTTTATTAACTATTTTTGAACTTTTTTGTACCAGAGATTGAAACTACATAGACTTGTGTAACTTTAAGACAATTTCTTGAATTCATACATTTGTATACTCGATTATTCTCATTGATAATATGGACATTCAAATTTCTTGCTGACCATGGCTAGCAAATCACTCTTAAATTTTCTCTGTCATCATACACAGAGAGACAGACGTGGGGCAGAGCTGCTACTGGCTCTCACTGTGCCCAGTTGCTCATGAGGTGCCCAGGAGGGATGGCAGGTTCTAGCCCTGGCCCGCCAGCCCAGTGAGCCTCACAACAAGCCAGACGACCCCCCCCACTCGATGAGGACCTCCATTTTCCACATCCAGACTTCCCCTTGTCAGAACTCCACCCAGCAGATCAGCCTATCACAGCCCGGCTCATTGAGATCCACCCTGCTGCAGTCTTTTTTAATCCGGCCCAGGTATGCTGATCCAGAGACAGACATGGGGCAGAGCTGCTACTGGCTCTCACTGTGTCCAGCCGCTCATGAGGTGCCCAGGAGGGATGGCAGGTTCTAGCCCTGGCCTGCCACCCCAGCGAGCCTCACAGCAAGCCAGACGAACCCCCCCACTCGATGAGGACCTCCATTTTCCACATCCTGACTTCACCCTCGCCAGAATTCCACCCAGCAGACCAGCCTATCAAAGACCGGCCTCGCAGTTCATCAATAAATGCTGGATTTTGAGATGACTACAAGAGTATGCCACCCGCACGGCAGAGCATGGCAGGCTACCCGTGTCGTATTTGATATGCCAGATACCAGTAACAATTATAGACCTCATTCCCATGACCTGATGGAATGGTTTGAGGCTCTTTATGTTCCTGGAGCATGCAGGTGCCCTTGGGCTCTGCTTGCATGAGACAGGTCATGTGGAAATGTTACTGGTGCCAGCTCGAGCAAATCGACGATGAACGGAAAGACAGACAGTTACAGACAGTATCATACACAGAGAAGTAAATTGCATAGTTGGTCATGACATTGACCTCACAGTCTTTAAAAGATAATTTTACTACTTTTACAATATCTACTTGGCATTATTCAAAGATCTGGTCCATGACAATCTGTAAGTTTCTCAATATATTATAAGATTAACTATATGATTTTATTATGACTTCATCTATCTATTTATTTATTAATCTTTTGGATCACACCTGACAGTGCTCAGGGGTAACTTTGGGCTTTTCACTCAGGAGTTGCTCCCATTGGTTCTCAGGGGACTATATGGGATGTCGTGGATGGAAGCTGTATTAGCTGCTTGCAAGCAAATGCCCTTTCATCTGTACTATCACTCTGTCCCCAGCAGTCACTTGATCACTTGAATCCCGTTATTCATCGATTTGCTCGAGCGGGCACCAGTAACATTTCCATTGGACCCTATCACCCTATCACCCTATCACGTGCCAATGTTGATTCAGGAATATAAAGAGCCTCAAACCGTTCCTTCAGGGGGTCTTTACAAGGAAGTCTGACCATCTTGTAGGTGGGCGGCCACGTGATCCTTTGACATCCCCTGGGATCCAGTCAGGTAATGACTCTAATCCAGCGGTTGTCTCCAAATCGCATTACATGTCCAGCCCATCTGATTTTCGATGCCTTGGCAAACCAGACAGCGTCCCTAATTCTGGAATAGTGACAGAGGTCAGAACTCCGGATTCCTTCTCTCACTTGAGTGAGGCGTGATATTCCAAGCATAGCTCTTTTCGATTCCTCTCTGGGAGACCCGAATAACATTCTCATCCTGCTTTCGTAGGGCCCAGGTCTCTGAGGCGTATGTTAATGCAGGGAGAACGGTGGAGTCAAAGAGATGTGCCCGGAGCCGGAGGTTCTTTGTCCTTTTAGCTATTTCTTCGATGCCTTTGAAGGCATTCCATGCCGCTTCTCTTCTTCCTGTGCAGTTCAAGTTTTAGGTCGTTCATTATGTTGACTTCTCGACCTAGGTACATATAACTGCTGCATTCAGAGATGTTTGTTCCATGATTTTAAAATCTAAATCTGGAAAATTATGTGATGATATGTAATAATATACATTGGGAGGGCACACCTGAGATTGTTTGGTGTTTGATCCTGTGGGGTTCTTGGGATAATATGCAGTTCCATATATCAAACCAGGAACTACTCTGTGCAAGGCTAGTGTCTTATGCACTGTCATAGGTATTTCCCTTGCCTTCTCATATATTTTTAATGTCATTCACATTAGTAAAGTTACAAGAAACGTGAATTTACTTATTATTGTTTATTATTATTACTACCCTTTTATAACATGTGGAAGGCCATGGAACATTATTTAAATCTCAAATATAAATCTTTTTTCAGTTTTTATTCTTTAAAAATATTGGGTCTAAATAGATATGCAGTGGATAAGGAACTTGAGTGGCACAAACCAGACCCGGATTTGATCACAGACAATTCATGTGGTTCCGCCAGGCACTGCCAGGAGTAATTGCTGTGTGTAGAGTCAGGACTAATTCCTCAGCATCACCTTGTGTGACCCCAATATAAGGACATTATTTTCTTATTTTATCAAATGCCTTTTTTAGGATATTTTTTAGTGAAAATCAAGACTTTACAACACACTGCTTCCAATTTAGCTATAGCCACAAAAGATATTTTTTCACTGAATTTGTTAACATTTTTATTGAACAGTCCATTAGACACTTGAGGAATAACTATTTTTTTGTATTTTTACCTTGATAAATCAGTTCTTAATTATTCTGCCTACCTCTGATAATTATGGAAAACATTATGTTGTTTTTCTTCCTCCAATTTTATGAGAGCATTTATTTTTCAGAATTGGTGAAATAGAGACGTGAGTATAGAAGAGGTAGTATAGTGTTCGATGCTTGCTTGCAGCAACCCAGTTTATCCCTGGCATCGTATGTTTCCCCCAAGTTCCAGCAAGATATATATACGCTCAGAGCCAGGAGTAAGTCCCGAAAATCATTGACTTTGGACCAAATTTTTAATAATAAATATAATTTTAAATTATAAAATGTCTGAGAAACTCTCAGACATGGGGCAGAGCTGCTACTTGCTCTCCCTGTGCCCAGCTGCTCATGAGGCGCCTGGGAGGCATGGCGGGTTCTATCCCTGGCCTGCCACCCCAGCAGAGCCTCAAAACAAGCCAGACCACCCTCCCCTACTCCATGGGGCCCACCATTTTCCACATCCGTACTTCCCTCTCGCCACAACTCCACCTAGCACACCAGACTATCACAGCCTGGATCATCGACACCCACCCTGCAGCAGTTTTTTTTTTAATCCGGCCCAGGTATGCTGAACCAGAGACTCTCAGACATGGGGCAGAGCTGCTACTTGCTCTCCCTGTGCCCAGCTGCTCATGAGGTGCCCAGGAGGCATGGTGGGTTATAGCCCTGGCCAGCCACCCCAGCAGAGCCTCACAACAAGCAAGACGACCCCCACTCTATGGGGCCCGCCATTTTCCACTTCCAGACTTCCCTCCCTCTCGTCACAACTCCACCCAGCAGACCAGACTATCACAGCCCGACTTGGCGCTGCCGCTAGCGGCCGCGGGTTCATCAATGAATGCTTTATATAGAGGTGACTACAACAGTATGCCACCCGCATGGCAAGCCTGGCAAGCTGCTTGTGTAGTATTTGATATGCCAAATACCAGTAACATTTATATTAGGTCATTCCCGTGACCTAATATAATGGTTTGAGGCTCTTTATGTTCCTGGAACAAGCGGATTCCTTTGGGTTCTACTATCACGAGACAGGACATATGGAGATATTACTGGTGCCCGCTCTAGTAAATAGATGATTAATGGGAAGATAGTGATAGTGATAATTTTAAATATAAAATGCATTTATAAATGGCTTAAATTTGCCCAACTGTATTATGACAATCATTTAACGATACATATACATTAAAAATAAGTAATCTTATAAATAAAATAAAAATAAATGCTCATTACAATCATAATTGTAATGCATATTAATCTTACTATTGAAATTCTGTGATCATCAACATCTTAGATATTTGTATTTCTGAATATTCTATTTTATGTTATCTTGATTTTCTGTTTTAATTTTGCAAAAAGACTTCTTTTGCTATCTTTTCATTTTCACTCTAAACCCTTAAGCAAACTTTTCCCTTGTTTGTTATTATGTTGTAGAATCACCTATCACCTATGTTTATGTATGTGGTCACGATCTAATCACTGCTTTAATCTATTGCATAAATAAATTCATGTAGTTTTCATTTAACACTTGATTGAAATATTAGTTATTTACAATAACTAATAACTAAATTTATATATTTACAATAACTAATAACTAAAACTCACCATCCCTCCTGGGTGCCTCATGAGCGGCTGGGCACAGGGAGAGCTGGTAGCAGCTCTGCCCCCATGTCTGTTAATCTCTAACCCATGTCTACTAAAATTATATAGCTAGTAAAAACTGAGAGCTGCCATTTTCCACATGTTGCAGAAAATGTTCAGGAATTATTAGCAGTACATGGAGGACTATATTGAATGCTGTGGACTGAATGAAGGTTAGTGAATTTCAAGAAAATGTCTTACCCACTATAGTATTGTCACTGTTCCGTGTTCTGTTTTTAAATGCAATTCTTCACCGCTTTCTTTGTATCTTCCAAATTTTTTTTGGATGACTTAATAATTCATGTTATATTATGTACATCGACACATTACTTTTCTCACAGTTAAAGTTACCTATTAAATACTCTGAGTAAAATGAATAAGGAAAACATGACTGAAAACGACCAGGAAAACACGACTGAAAAAGATCAGAGAAAACTGGGATCTTAGTGGTGATAAAAAAATCAAAAATATGATATATTTTCAAAATAAAAAATATTAAGATGAAAAGTATAATTAAAGAGATGATATGCTTTTGCATTAGAAATAATCCTAATCATGTATCCTAATTTGAACACAGCTAATACTTTTCAGCTAACAAAATATATATTTACATTTATATAAAGATGGGACATCTGGTATTATAAATGTAAGGCTTTCATTCATTAGGTTTTATTAACCATTCATATCAACAACATAATATGGTATATTCTGGTTCTTAAAAAAGCAATCTAAGGCAAATTCTTAAGATAATTAATCATAATGCACAAACCTAGAGAAAATTGTACATAGATCTTTTCAAATTCTGATATTGCTAGATTTCAGCTATTTATATTTTGATAGCTCCTAGAAAATCTTATGATTTTGTGAACATCACTGGGCTGAAATGGATTCAAATTTAGCAACTAAATAAACAGATATTAAAAACATGCTAATCAACCTTTCGCACTAGCTAATTAACACATGTTTTCATGTGAAAGAAATAAGAAGTGGCTTAGGACTTCCCATTAAAGTTGAAGTCTGTTGTAATGGCAGTAGAGAAATGATGATGGTAATATATTCATTGGAACTTGCAAATTAAAAATTCTTAAATATAATGCTAGAGAATGTATCACATCCTATAAATAGAATTTTTTGGTTGAAACAATAAAAGAGGATCAGTTGCATTGAAAACTAAATGATAATATCAAATAGCAAATAGTAGTTCCTTTGGTTATTCATCACTTGATCACTTGAATTCCTTTATTCATTGATTTGCTTGAACAGGTGCCAGTAACATTTCCATTTGACCCTATCACTTGCTAGTGTAGCCCAAAGGCATCTGGTTGCTTCCGGAATATGAAGAGCCTCAAATCGTTCCTTCAGGTCTTGACGAAGAAGTCTGACCATCTTGTAGGTGGGCAGGCACGTGATCTTTTGACATCCTGTGAGGTCCAGTCAGTAACGGCTCTAGTCCAGTGGTCTTCTCCAAATCGCTACATGTCCAGCCCATCTGATTTTTGATACCTTGGCACATTGGAAGTACAGACAATCATTTTAGTACTTCTTCGTTTTGGCAGCCTAGGTTGGCCATGAAATTTTATCAGGCACTGCTTGTTCACCATTCTTAGTGCTGCCGTATTAAGGGCTCTCTCAGGGCCAAGAAGATAAACATTTTTATTACTGGTTTTGGACATATCAAATATGCATCAGACAGCTTGCCAGGCTCTGCTATTCAGGCTTATACTCCCAGTAGCTTGTGGGACTCTCTCATTTTGGTTATTCATATTCTTAAAATATGTATGGACACATAGTAATGTATATGAGTAAATGAGGGCACACACTTCTTTTCCTTCCAATCTTAAGTGGTTTTCTTTATTTCCTTTAACTCCATGACAGAATCCTCTACTCTTTTATCCTACATCTATTCCTTTCATTAAAAAAAAAGTTAGTCCTTATACCCACTTCCCTGTCCTTGTGGTTTGGCACCTTGAAAAAAAGCCTATTATAAAAGTGACAGAAAAGTTAAGCATTGGCATGACTAGCTGCCTCTGCAACTCAGTGCTAACAAGCACATGACCAATCACATATAACTATGACAACTTAGGCTTTAATAACAGACTAAACAAACCCAAGACAAATGGATTATTCAGGAATGTAAATAAGTAATTAAATATTTTATCATAATTACCCCAATTAAAGAAGCCCTTTAAATTGAGGCATCTCTAAATGCATGCTAGACAAGTTAAACAAACTCAAAGCTTCTATTTCTATAATTTTGCTCATATCCAAAATAAGGCTTTTGTTTTTTAATATGTTTAAGGGCAGTCTTGCTCTTAAACATATTAAGATATGATAACATATTAAACATATTAAGATACTGATCTACAAGATCAGTATACTCCTCGCTCTCACCCAGGGATTACTCCTGTCAGTCCACTGAATGACATATTTGGGCCCATGTATTTGGCCTATATATTCGCGACCATATACTGTGCTGGATTTGAACCCTGGTCCCCCACATGAAAGACAAATGCCCTACATGTGGAACTATGGATCTGATTCAGAAAATGACATTTTTGCCAAATAGATGAGGATGACCCACACAGGCATTATTTTTAATGAAATGAGTTAGATGGAAATTTTTTTTTAAAAAACACTAATATTGTATGAATTTACTTACTTGTAGATGATAGGGAAAACAGAATTAGATTTACTAAATGGAAAAATGCACATTTGGACAGTAAGACCAGTTGTTACCAGAATTAATGGGAAGTAAAGTGAATAAATTGACATATAAGGGACATATGTAGAATGAACGAGGTAAATGGACCTTCAGAGTTGAACTTGATGTAGAATGCTGAGATGTTTGTAAGCATAGATATAGCTCTATACAGATATATAGATATGTAATCCTGTAATAAAGTGTTTTTAATTTAAAAAGTGTATCCATCCCAAATTCTACATTAGAAATAAACAAAACGATGATATAATATAAGAAGTTAATTATCCTAAAGCTTTACTAAAAACTATAGATGACAATTTCTTAAATAAATAAAAGCATAAGAAGTGATACCAAAATTATGGCTGGAAAATAAGTAAAGGAGGTTTTAGATTAATGAGAATAGAGTGTAACTTATATAACTCTAGCTGTCAGGCTTTGTTCTCAGTAGTTTGTAAAATTAACTCAATTAATTCTTAACACAACCTTAGACTAAAGTCATCTTTATTTTAAAATAGTGAAAAATTTAACCACAATGATTTTCAAAACAGGAAGGGACCAGCTCTCCACATAAGCTAAGTGTAGCTGAAGGCTAATGTTCAGTAGTATGACTCAAACAACACTGATGGATCTATCACATATTCCAGAAAGGCAATGGAGAAGATTAACCATGACTTCTACTTGGATCTCTTTGATAGCCATGTCCACCTGCCTACATTTCAAATTCCACAGGATGGATATGTCATTCCCAACGTTCTCCCTTCTGAAATCCAACATGCCATTTCTTTGGTATAGAAGTGAACAGCACCAGGCCCAGACAAAGTCAGACCCGAACACCAAAATAATCTGCCCTCAGTACTCATCAATACACTGGCATGGCTCTTCACACGCTACCTGTCTGAATGCAAGGTGCACTCCCCAATGGAAAACCAGCAATACAGTTCTACTGTTCAAGAAGGAAGACATCCATGACATTGGCAACTATCGCCCCATCTGCCTGTTTTCCATCGCCTACAAGCTGTTCACTAGAGTCATCCTGAACAGGACTGGAAGAACATTAGATGAAGGACAACCATGCGAGCAAGCTGTTTTCCGAAAAGGATTCAGCACAATCGACCATATCCACACAGTAACCAAGCTCATTGAGGTTTGTAGGGAGTTCAAGACGCCATTCTGTCTCACATTCACTAATTGAAAGAAAGCCTATGATTCTGTTGAGAGCAAAGCGGCTTCATGGAAGCCCTTGCCAAACAAGGCATTCAAACACAATACAAGTTATTTCGTGAACAGCATTACAGATTCACTACCAGGATCTCACCATTCTACAAGGAAGTGATCATTGATGTCAAAAGAGGGGTTTGGCAGGGTGATACCATTTCACCAAAACTCTTCAGCACCACCCTCGAAAACATCAAGTGACAATTAGAATGGGAAGGAATGGGAGTGAAAATAGATGGTCGGCAACTACATCACCTCCACTGCACTGATAACATCGTTCTAATAACACAAATATTAGCCAAGAGGCACAAATGCTGGCTGACTCAAACTGAATATGTGGAAAGATAGGTCTGCAGCTGAATCTCAACAAAACAATGTTCAAGAAAAATGATCTAACTCCAGTTGCTCCATTCACTCTCAATGGAACAAACATCTCTGAATGCAGCAGTTATATGTATCTTGGTCGAGAACTCAACTTGACAAATGACCTAGAACCTGAGCTGCACAAAACGAAGAGAATGGCATGGAACACCTTCAAGAATGTTGAAGAAGGGGCTGGAGCGATAGCCCAGTGGGTAGGGAATTTGCCTTGCACGTGGCTGGACAGGCCGGCCCAGGTTCGATCCCCGACATCCCATATGGTCCCCCGATCACCGCCAGGAGTAATTCCTGAGTGCAGAGCCAGGAGTAACCCCTGAGCATCGCCGGGTGTGACCCAAAAGCAAAAAAAAAAAAAAAAAAGAATGTTGAAGAAGTATCTAAAAGGACAAAGAACCTCTGGCTCTGGGCATGTCTCTCGACTCCACCCCTTTCCCCTGCATTAACATAAGTCTCAGATACCTGGGCCCTATGAAAGCAGGATGAAAACGCTATCCAGGTCTCCCAAAGAGGAATCGAAAGAGCTGTGCTTGGAATATCACGCCTCACTTCAGTGAGAGAAGGAATCCTGAGTTCCAACCTCTGTCTCTTTGCCAAGGCGCCAAAAATCAGATGGGCTGGACATGTAATGTGATTTGAAGACAACCACTGGACTAGAGCCATTACCAACTGGATCCCATGGGATGTCTAAAGATCACGTGGCTTCCCACCTACAAGATAGTCATATTTCTTTGTCAAGACCCTGAACAAATGGTCTGAGGCCCTTTGTATACTTTGAGCAAGTAGATGCCATTGAGCTCTCTGGCACATGACAGGGACAAATGGAAATGTTACTGGTGCCTGCTTGAGTAAATCAACGAATAAAAGTATGTCAAGTGATCAAATGATCAAGTGACTCATTTATGGGATATAAAGAAAGAATATAATAGAACACTAATACATAGGGACATAGGGATGTGGAAACAAGGGCCAAGAGGATAGGTCCATGGTTGGAAGCCTGCTTTAAGTGCATTGGGAAAAGAGAGTTGGGATAGAGAAGAGACCACTATGACAAATATAGTTGCAAATGATCACTCTGGGTAAGAACCATGTGCTGATAGGTAAAAAGAACAAACATAACCTCTCTGAATATGTATTGCAAACCATAATGCCTTACTAAAGTGAGAGAGAGAGAGAGAGAGAGAGAGAGAGAGAGAGAGAGAGAGAGAGAGAGGTAAGAGGGAGAAAGAAGGAAAGTGTTGCCATAGAGACAGTCTAGGGAATGTGAGTGACAGCAGGAAGGAAACTGGGTACATTGGTGGTGGGAAATATACACTGATGGAAGGACTAGTATTGGACCATTGTATGCCTAAAACCCCATCATTAACCGCCTTGTAATGTAGCTCACAGTCATTATTCAGTTAAAGTGGAACATAAAAAAATAGAAACTGAAACTTCTGAGACTAATAAGTACTATCAATAAAATATAATAAAATATAGTGGGGCTCATAATTTAATGAATTACCAAAATTAATTCAATGTACAGCTATACAATATATAGCTTCAATATAATAGTAGCTATTAATTACAACCTTTTCGTACCTTAACATTCCTAGTATTATCCTTAGTATTATCATTATTAAAGAAAAATTTTCTCTCAAATAGCCAGGAGTTTACCAATTATTAATCCTTTTCTTTATTCTTAGTTTGTATAATAACTCTTACAAAAGAGAAATGGTATCAAAATTTATTCACATGCAAATTATCTTAATTAGCACCTTGAGGCCAAGTAATGGAGAAATAACATATTTCCTCTTAGACCTAAGTAAATAAATATTATGTTTATAGATCTTTACTTTTTAACAACAATAATATAATATACTGGAATCACTAAAAAATGTGATAGAGATGCCCTTAAACTAATGATCAAGTTTGCATAATGGTAGATTTGTGAATTCTTATGTAGGACCAATGCATTTTTAAAAATACTCCAAAAATAATAATCTTAAAGAGCCATTATTAATGGCAAAGAATACAAAGCATTCATAAGGCATGCTCTTACTCATTCCTATGTTACACACTTGTTTCTTTTCTTAGATTTTTAGTATGTGAGCTTCCAAAGATTATAAACATTGCCAGTTTTCATGATATCTTATTTTTTATATACCTGGGAAATGATACATTCTAATATTGTACAGCTGTTAGGGCAAATTTGTTAAAAGAAAATATGTAGAATCAACCTGGCATGCTTGATTGAGAGTTTTGATTTCAAGATCTTTGAATTCCTAGGAAGTTTGTCACTGCAATTGGATTACTGACCCCTGGAACCTGTCTCAGTCACGAATGCTGTAACGTGAGTTTCTCTACTTCAGCAGAAGTTGCTTAGAGACAAATTACTTTGGTGCCAGAGTGAATCCACCTCAGTACTGAATGGGGATGGCATTTCATTCGGATGTAGAAACCTTGCAAGTTTTGCTCTTTGACCTTCCAGATGACATCTTCTGACCGATAGTCATTATTTTCTACCTCAGCTCACTAGGTTTCCTTAGCAGAGCAGTCATTACAGCTCTGTAGGTAGAATGGCGGACTATATATAAACCAGAAATTGAAGGGGAGGGAATGAAAGGAAAATGCGGTGGGGCTCCACACATTCTTTTATTCATGACTGCCTATCTTTTGCTGACTCTAAAACCCACTGCTGTTGAATTTTCTGTCATACTTGATATTTCTATGATATATTTCAAACTCCTGTTTCCAGAATGCAGACAATACCATGTGAACTTTCTGTTCTATAGTTCTGAAAACTGCTTTTAAGCGATGGTTAAAATTCAGCTTAATAATGCATGTAAGGAATAAAATAGAATCAAATATGCAGTTGAAATAGCTCCTTTCAGCAGGTTAAGCATGCAGGAGCAATGTTTCCATAGGGAAAGATCAGTTTTGCGATCATATTGATTGATTTCATGGCAAGCAACCAATTTCTCCTAATCTCCTGAAACAATTCACTTTTTCCTTATGCCTTTGCTCCTTCTTGACATGCTTACCTTCTCCCTTCATATCCTCCTCTCCTTGTTTTAAGCTTCTGCAATTTTCTGGTCCTTTGTTTCTAACATTCCTTTCCTGAAAGTATATTTCACAAGTTGGGCATAGTATGTCAGAATTACGTGTTTTTCCTTGTACTTGCTCATGTGGAAATTGCTTCATTAGTTTAGAAGTACCCTGTTAGAAAATACAAATCATTCTCTATGTTTTCTGATTTCTGTGGTTCAACCATGGCATTCTATGAAGATAATCTTACGTTTTCAAGACAATGTACCATATGTTAGAGAAACACAAAAAAAACCCAGATTTTTGTTATTGCAGTGTTTATGGTGCTCTCTCATATTAGAATAAAATAAAAATTTGTGTTAGGAACACAGTAGCATACCAAGGAAAATAGTCTTCAAAAATAATACTGGAAAGATTGTGCAGCAATATGGAAAGAAATGAAATTGTATTAATCATGACACATTAACCCCATATACCATACACATAAATAAATTAAAATGGGTTATAGCTTTCAGTAGTAGAACTATGAAGTACAAAAATATAACATAATTGAATCATTCCTTGACATTAAAATTAGAAATATCGTTGGGGATTTGACCTCCAAAGTGAAGTGGTAATAAAAGTAAAACTGAATAGGAACTACATTAAATTGAAAAATGATATAATGAAACAATAAATAAACAGAATAAAATGCAGATTATGGAATAGGAGAGTGTCTTTGTGGATAATACTCCTAATAGAAGGTTAATGAAAATTTAATGGATTAGGTATATAAATAACTCACCTGACTTTAAAACAGAGACCCAGTAGTTCAATTAATAAAAGTACATATTTGAGTAAATAACTTTCCAAAGAGTACATACAGATGGCTAATACACACAGGGAAAATTCTACAGGATGTAAGATTATCAGTGAAGCACAAATTAAGGTCATAATGAGAAACACTGTCACACCTACAGGGATGGAGTTTACTAAAAGCCACAACACAGGTATTGTTGGAGGAAAAAAAAAAAAAATAAAACCACCTGAACTATTAGTGGAAATGAAAACTTGGACAATTAATATGAATTCTTTAAGTACTAAATATAGATATACAATATTAACTTTCCTACTTGTTCATTTTTTTCTTTGGAGGGAACACACTCATGGTGCTCAGGGCTTGCTCTTGGCTTTGTGTTCAAGAGTCACTTTTGGAAGTGCTTGGTGCACTACATGTGGTGTTAGGAATTAAACAAGGTCAGTAGTAGTCTAGCTGGAGGATTGATCCCTGTACTCTCTATCTCTAATCAAAGCAATGTCTGAGAACATGTCATGACTTGAATTTGATAGAGGTTGCTGCAATCACAATGTGGATTACTAATGGCTCGCCATCACTCCATGAGGCCCAACTATTTCAATTAGGGTTACCTATATGAAGAATATAGAAAACTATCAACCAGACTCACATACGACAGCTGCCACCATATAGATTTATTGGCCCAGCTTTAGAGATACATGACTAATCTCACAAAAGTTGAAAGCCAAGGTGCAAAACGCCACGTGTATACAGGTCTTTTAGCTGAATGCTCTGGGTCCTCCATGGAAGGTGGGTGGGTCTGGTCCCTGCCCTATCTAAGTCTCTGTGGTCCCACAGCTACCACTATGGCAACAGCCCAACTTTTTACTGCTTCATGTAGAATCTCTGTTGAGACAACAAACCAATGAACATCGTAGGTACAATAGTTTTCAGGCAGAAAATTTGGGTCTTCTTTTAGGGAGCTCAGACAACTTCCCCCATTGTACAACTATATTTTTGAAGCCCCAAAAGCTACACCCACATCCCACAGCTGCTGCCATATAAATTCTTAAGTCTATTTTTAAAGATTCTTGAATTCCTGGAGTGCATGGCCAAGGATGAGGCTGAACTACACCTCCAAATTCACAATAGGGACATCTCAGTAGGAGCTCATCAAATTAGATGGGAAAAAAAGCATAGAAGTCAACTAAATTCAACAAAAGTTACAGTGACACAGAAGGTTCAACCAGCAACAAATAGCTTAGTAATCCCTCAATGACTTAATGAACCCAATGGGATACACAAAATTGTTCACAAATTTTCTTCTACTGAAATATTTTTGATAAATATATTAGCCATTTATTTGTAGCCATTGTCTTGATAAATCTTTGATAAACCATTATTTTGATAAATATGGCCACTTATTTATAAATTCAGAAATATGAAATATATTATTTTGTGCCTGGTAAGGGGCAGGCTTAGTTGGTAGGTGGAAAACTGAGAATAATGGGGTTGTAATACTGAATGTCTGAAATTAAGTTTTATTAATGATAACTTTATAAACAGCAGAGTTTATATAAAAACCATAAATACAAAAGCTAAATTTGTCTAAATGCTTATTGAAGTGTTATTTATATTAGTTACATATAGAAGCAATCATTTTCCTAAAATGAAAAATTATTGAATATTAAACGTAGAGCATCTTCATACAGAGGAATAAGATTCAGGTATAAAAGAAGATAAAATTTGGGTACCAGAAAATAGTACAGTGAGTACAGTGCTTGCCCTGCATGAGACAGACCAGGATTCACCTTTGTGTGGTGCCGGGATTAAACTAGGTCTAGTCTTCTGCAAGGTAGGACTGTAAGCTCTGTAACATCTTGCTGAAATGCCAAGAATTAAAAAATTTTTTTATTAATTATTTTAATTAATTAATTAATTAATTACTTTGATTTTACCACCCTTAGATTATACAATTGCGAAGCTGTTCTTGAATGTTTTTCAGTCGCACAGTGTTGCAGCTCCCATCACTCCACCAGAGCACCCTTCTCAACAAGGTTTCTAGATTCTCTTGCTCCTCCCCAGCTTCCCTCTATGGCACACATTTTTCTTTCCTTTTTTTATATATTTTATTAAAACACCATGATTTACAAAGTAAAAGGTTTTCATGTTTTAATAATACAGATGTTTGGAAGAATCATACCTCAACACCACTCCCACCACCAGTGTGTTCCCACCAACAAAGACCTAATTTCCACACACCCCCCAATCTCCATGCCTGCTTCATCAGCTGTCACTAATCACATTGACCATTAAAGCACATACATGGCAATGATATCGGTAAAGTAATTTTCTCCCTCTGTTTAATTATGGGTGAATCTGGCCAATTTACATTCTTGAATTTACTTGGTAGGCATCTTCCTCCTCCTCCTCCTCCTCTTCTTGTTCTTCTTGTTCTTATTCTTCTTGTTTTTATTATTCTTTTCTTGTTCTTCTTGTTCTTGTTCTTCTTGTTCTTGTTCTTGCTCTTGTTCTTCTTGTTCTTGTTCTTCTTGTTCTTGTTCTTCTTGTTCTTCTTGTTCTTGTTCTTGTTCTTCTTCTTGTTCTTCTTCTTCTTCTTCTTCTTCTTCTTCTTCTTCTTCTCTTCTACTTCTTTTCCTTATTCTCCTGCTCCTGCTCCATCTCCGTCTCCTCCTTCTCCTTCTCCTCCACCTCTCTTCCTCAACTTTCTCCTCCTCCTTCTCTGGCCCTATTCTTACACATTGTGTCTTGCTATACATACATTTAAATATTTTCATCTATATCCCTTTGCCTACTATGGATCCTCAGTTCTCATCTGGCATTAAATTCTGAACAACTATTAAATTTTTTTTATTAGGCCCTTCTCTATCATAACTGAAATCTGATGTCCACACACTAGTAGTAGATACAAACCACTGAAAAATCAGGAAGTCAGAAATGTTCTCTCTTTGCAATTTTTTGTTCATAATTCAGAAAATTGGATTCATATATTCTATCAAACTGAAAGCCATTTTGCATTGGTTTGAGACTAAATTATTATCAAAACTTTATTCAAACTTTATTCAAAAATGAGCTGTTTGTGGATCCTTTTTTGACAATTTGAAAATGAAAGAAAGTAGGGCTCCAGGTGGTACAGTAACTGTTGTTTTAATTAGAGAGTAAGGGTTCTAGAAAATAAAAGGGAAAAGAAAAAGGCAGTATCAAAACTATGGCACTAAGGGCTGGAAACTGATCCAGCAGGTAGGGCGTTTGCCTGCACATGGCCCACCCATACCAGTCTGGGTTCGATCCCCAGCATCGCATATGGTCCCCAAGCACCTTCAGTAGTAATTCTTGAGTGCAGAGCCAGGAAAATCCCCTGAGCATCACTGGGTGTGACCCAAAAAAAGCAAAAAAAAAAATGCCACTAAAAGTAATTAGATAAAGTGGTATTTTCATTAGTAATATCAATATTTAATGCAAGGAGAGTGTGAACTACATTATACCTGTGGCAAGACTTGTAAGGACAGGGAAAGAGAGAACTCAAACAAACAAAATCAGAAATGAAAAGGGGACATCACAACAGAAATCCAAAAGGTCATCAGAGATTACTTTGAAAGTCTATATGCCGTAAAACATGAGAACTGAGAAGAAATGGATAAATTACTGAAGTCCTATAATCTCCCATGGCTTAAACAAGAAGGCCTCCAATACCTGAATAAGCCTATCACCATAGAAGAAATTGAAAGAGTAAATAAATGTCTGCCCAAACACAAAAGCCCAGGTCCAAATGGATTTACTATTGAATTCTACCAGAACTTTAAGGAGGACCTGTTGCAGGACAGCTAAAAGCCTAAAAGCCTCTGCATCTGCCCTAGATTGCCTCCTGCAGGTCACTTCATAGATAGGGGATAGTTTAAATGTAGCAGTTTATCTGACCATGTATTCTGTACTGGCTGGTATAAATATTCTCTCATGCTACCACAATCATCGTTTGATTAGCTAGATCTTACCAGCATATTTGCCTGGCCACTTTGGATCTCTAAGTAATTAGACCAGAGAGAAATGCTGTTTGCCTCCAAGCAAGCAAGCATGGCTCCCTGATAACTCAAAGACAACTAAAATACAAAACTACCGTGAAGTAGATGAGACTCTTGTGAAGGCTTGGAGAAATATTTAACTGGCATTAGTATTAGTCTTTGGTACAGAGATATCCCATCTCAGAAACCCCTTCTCTACCCTATAAAGGCATTTCCAGGCAGATCTTGTCTCAAAACATTAGCATATAATAGAGTCTAGGTGAGGTGCTGGGAGAAATTACCTAAGGGCATTTGACCCTTCCTGCTTCCCATAATAGTGGGAGGTCTGAGTTGCAGGGGTATTAAACCAGCCTGCTTCCTCTCTCTTTCTTTCTTTTTTGGGCTCTTTTTTGGGTCTTGCACTCTTCTTGGGAGTCTTGTCTTTGTCTCCTCTTTACAGGGCCTTAACATGTGGTGGCCGCCATCTTGGTCTACACATGGCTGGGGTTCTAGCCTGGAATTCAAAGCACAGGGTTTTTCCTATTGCTGATTTGTATGCCTGAACCTGTGATAAGTAAAGGCTTTTAAAACTGCATTGGATTCCTGAGTTTTCATCCATTCCCTGCCAGCTTCAGAAGTAGAAGGGAACTGGATTCCCGGCACTGTCGGGGACCCTGGCGGCATTCTCCGACAAGGACATACTCCCAGTCCTTTTCAAGCTCTTTCAGGAAATAGAAGAAACAGAATCACTCCCAAACAGCTTTTACGAGGCACATAGCACCCTGATACCCAAAGAAGGGAGAATCAACACAAAGAAAGAAAACCACAGACCAATCTCCTTGATGAAACATATGCTATGATATTCAACAAAACATTAGCAAACAGAATCCACAGACTCATCAAAAATATTTTACATCATGACCAAGAAGTATTCTTCCTGGGAATGCAAGGATGATTCATTGGGGAAAAATTGAAAGCCTTCCCCCTAAGATCGGGGACAAGACAAGGTTACTCACTCTCATAACTTCTATTCAATGTAGTACTGGAAGTACTTGCCATAGGAATCAGAGAAGAAAATGACATTAAGCGCATCCAGATAGGCGAGGAAGAAGTCAAGCTATCATTATTCACAGATGACATTATATTATACCTAGAGAACCCTAAACTCTCTACTAAAAACTCTTAGAAACAATAGTTACATATAGTAGGGAGGCAGGATACAAAATCAACACCCAAAAGTTGGTGGCTTTCCCTATATACAAATAACAAAAGAGAAGAAAGGGATATTAAGAAAATGATTCCATTCACAATTGTGCCACAGAAAATCAAATAACTAGGAATTAGCTTAACCAAGTTTGCAAATGACCCGTACAAAGAAAACTATAAGACACTGCTACAAGAAATAAAAGACAAAACAAGGAAATGGAAACAAATTCCCTGCTCATGAATGGGGAGAATCAACATTTTCAAAATGTTAATACTCCCTAGAGCTTTGTAAGATCTAATGCCTTCTCTATAAGGATACCCATGACATTCTTCAAAGACATTGACCAAACTCTCCAAAAATTCATATGGAAAAATAAACCCCCATGGATAGCTAAAGCAGTCCTTGGGAGAAACAAGATAAGAAGCATCACCTTTCCCAACTTCAAACTTTAGTACAAAGCAGTAGTAATTAAAACAGTATGGCATAGAAATAAGAACAGACCAGTGTAACCATGGAATAGAGTTGAGTATTCTGACATCCATTCTCAAACACATAATCATTTAATCTTTGATAAAGGTACAAAGAGTTTGAATGGAGCAAGGAAAGACTCTTCAACAAGTGGTCCTGGGAAAACTGGGCAGCTACATGTAAAAATGGAATTTGGACCTCTAACACCATGTACAAAAATCAGTTCAAAATGCATTAAAGATCTCAATATCAGACCTGAATCCATAAAGTATGTTGAAGAAAATATAGAAAAAACCCTCCATGACATTGAAGCTAAAGGCATCTTCAAAGGTGAAACACCACTAAAAAAGCAACTAGAAGAAAAGATAAACATATGGGACTACATGAAACTAAAAAGCTTCTTCACCTCAAAAGAAACAGTGACCAAGATACAAAGATAGTACACAGATTGGGAAAGAATATTCACCCAATACCCATCTGATAAGAGGCTAATATCTAGGATATATCAGGCACTGGTAGAACTTTACAAGAAAGCAGTCAACCCCATCAAAAAAATGGTGAGAAGAAATGAACAGAAACTTTGACAAGGAAGAAATTCGAATGACCAAAAGACATATGAAAAAATGCTCATCATCATTTATATCAGAGAGATGCAAATCCATAACAACAATGATATCATCTCACTCCACAGATACTGACGCATATCCAAAAGAGCAAGAAAAACAACTGCAGGTGTGGATGCAGGGAAAAGGGGACTCTCATCCATTGTTGGTGGGAATGTCGACTGGTACAGCCTTTTTTTTGAAAACAACATGGACATTCCTCCAAAGTCTAGAAATTAAGCTTCCATTTGACCTAGTTCATTGGTTTGCTCAAGCGGGCACCAGTAAAATCTTCATACGTCCCTGTTGCATGCTGGTGCAGCCCAAGGGCATCTGCTCTCTCCCGGAACATGAAGAGCCTCAAACCATTCATTCAGGTCATGGGAATGAAGTCTCTAATTGTTACTGATTTTTGGCATATCAAATATGACACGGGTGGCTTGCCAAGCTCATATATGAAAATAATTCTTGAATAAAACTAAAATTGCTTAAGAATGACCTCTATAAGCAAACCCATGTACACATAAAGAATAAGGAGTTATACTATCCTTGACATGAAAAATTGCTTTCTCAATCTTAAACTTTTTTTGCAGTATATAAATTTGTGTGATTGAAATAGCTATTGCATAAAATCTTAAATGAAAGCAGCTTACCTTAGATGCTCCCTCATTGTATTTTCAGTAACCATCATATTCAACTTGTTTTATTATAGCAGTATCTATAATATTATTCTTTTTATAACATTTACACATTTCGGAGGTATAGTCATCAACCAGCTATAGAGAAACATTAGAAACCAAATGATTCTTACTTCCTGCCTCCACATTCTTTTCAACCCTAACCTATATATGAATATAAAAATTCATTTCTTTTCTAGGTAAAATAATTTAACTTTACATTTTGTTAAATTAACACACTCTATTCCCTGATCTGGTCTTCTACCTACCAGCTGCTGCTCATATTCTATCAATTATACCATTACACCGAAAAAAAAAATATTTTCTTCTATGCTCAATTTTAAATATATGTGGGTTTTTTGATACAGTGTTTTAATATTAAATTAAAACTGCTATTTTTATGAAAATAAATTTCCTTCAACTTATGTCTATAAATCTGATTATGAAATATCTTTATAAGTACACATGTACATATATATGCAGCATATTCTGCTTAGTTTGCTTTTATATTTTTGGTATTAGCCATTCTGGAATAGAATTATTTTTCCTGGGAATTTGTTTTGCTTGCTCCTCTCAATAGAAGGATACTTTGGCTATCTTTATGAGGTTATCTAATTTCTTAATCATAATATTTCTTAATATGCTCCCAAAGTTTTGGCTCCATGTATTACAATGACTAATCTTTACTCCAGATGCTGCTTTCTGCAGTTCTTATGAGACCTCCTAAGATTAAATCAAATTATTACTTGAACTTTATTCAGTACTTTATTTTCTTCTTCATTTATGCAAAGAGTATGTCCAAGTAATATTTTTTTAGGGAAATATTTTAGAGCTAAACCATATTAAATTAATGTTTGCTGCATACTTTATGTTTAGCTTTGTTGAGAAGATAAAGTTTTCAGTATCACTTTGTTATATTGCCAGCAGTACTTTCTCCATATACTCACGGTTAGCTAGAATTGCCATAATTTATACAGTGCTTAAAAAATTAAAAAAAAATTAAAAGTGAGTATTTTTTTAAATTATCGTTTGAGTAAAACTAGAATTAGGTAATGTGGTGATGGTGTGAAGCTTATAGTATTTGTGTACAAAGTACTGCATACCATCACTGTATCACTGTGTCACTGTCTTCCCGCTCATCATCGATTTGCTCGAGCAGGCACCAGTAACATCTCTATATGTCCTGTCTCATGCTAGTAGAGCCTAAGGGCATCTGCTTGCTCCAGGAACATAAAGAGCCTCAAACCATTATATTAGGTTATGGGAATAAGGTCTATAATTGTTACTGGTATTTGGCATATCAAATACAACAAGGGTAGCTTGCCAGGCCTGCCATGCGGGTGGCATACTCTTGTAGTCACCTCTAAATACAGCATTTATTGATGAACAGCGTGACCGGAGCTGGGCTGTGATAGGCCTCGCCTTCTGGGTGGAGTTCTGACGAGAGGGAAGTCCAGATGTGGAAAATGGCAGGCCTCATGGAGTGGGGGGGTCATCTGGATTGTTGCAAGGCTTTGCTGGGGTGGCGGGCCAGGGCTAGAATCCACCATCCCTCCCGGGTGTCTTGTGAGCGGCTGGGCAAGGGAGAGCCGGTAGCAGCTCTGCCCCATGTCTGTGAGTCTCTGGATCAGCATACCTGGGCCGAACTTGAAAAAGACTGCTGCAGAGTGGGTGTCGATGATCTGGGCTGTGATAGGCTTGTAAAAATACACATATGTGAAGTGGTCCCACCTGTATGGCAGAACCTGGCAAGCTACCCATGTCGTATTTGATAAGTGTTGCAGTACACCTGCCTAAAGCCTCTGCGCTGGCCTCCCTGCAGATCACTTTGTACATAGGATGGCAGTTTAAATGTGGGGGGGTCTATCTGACCGTGTATTCTAAACTGGCTGGTATAAATACTCTCTCATGCTGCTACAATCATCATGGGGCTAGCTAGATCTTACCAGTATATTTGCCTGGCCACGTTGGATCTCTAAGTAATTAGACCTGAGAGAAATGCTGTTTGACTCCAAGCAAGCAAGCATGGCTTCCTGATAACTCAAAGACAACTAAAATACAGAAGTACCATGAAGTAAAGACGAGACTCTTTTGAAGGCTTGGAGAAATATTTAACTACCTATGGTATAGTTTCTGGTACAGATGGATGCCTTTGCATTCTGAGATACAGTTTATCTCAGAAACCTCTTCTCTCTACCCTGCATAGGCAGATATTGACTCAGCGACATTAACATCTCAGAGGGCCTATGTGAGGTCCTGGGAGAAATTGCCTGAGGGCATTTGACCCTGACTGCTTCCCATGAAAGTGGGAGGTCTGGGTTGCAGGGATATAAAAGTAGGCTGCTTCCTCTCTTCACTCTCTCTTTTGGCGGGTCACTCCTTCTCTCTGTCTCTCTCTCTCTCCCCCTTCTGCCTTGTCTCTGGCTCCTCTCTACAGGGCCTTAAGACTTGGTGGCAGCCATCTTGGCCTACATGTGGCCAGGGTCCTAGGCGGAATCCTAAGCACAGAATTTTTTCCTATTGTCGATTTGTATTCCTGAAACAGTGTTAAGTAAAGCATTTTAAAACTTCACTGGATTCTTGCGTCTTTCTCCATCCACTCACCGCTGATCCCCTGGGACAGAAGTGGATCCCTGACCCTGCTCCCAGATTTTGTGTGGGGGGTGCTTCAGCGCTTCCCTGAAGATATGCTAAAAACTGAGTAACAATATAGACCTCATTCCCATGACCTGAACTAATGGTTTGAGGTTCTTTATGTTCCTCAAGTGAGCTAATGCCCTTGGGCTACACTAGCATGTGACAGGACGTATGGAGATGTTACAGATGCCTGCTTGAGCAAATTGATGAACAACAGGAAGACAAGTGATACAAGGCAAGTGATACAAGACAAGTGATGTGAAGTGGGAAGGTGGAAAACCAATCCTTAATCACTTCCATTGGAAAGTCAAATTGTCCAACTCCCCTAAATCTTTATGGAGACTTTTCCAAAAATTGAAATTTGACTTCTTGTGTGACCCAGAAATTCCACTTCTTGATATCTACCCCAAGGGTCCCAAAATAGTTTTGAAAAGACGTCTGCTCTTCTATGTTCATTGCATCTCTATTTAGAATGACCAAATGTGAAAACAACCTTGTGAAATAAGAAATGGCAGTATATGTACTCAAAATAATGTTCATAATAAATTATTACTCAGCTAGAAGGAAAGATGAAATTATGTCATTTGTTAGTTAATGGATACAAGTCAGGGTATTATGCTAAGTAAAGTCTGTCAAAATGAGAAGGACAAATAAGTAATATTTTCCCATACGTGGAATGTAAAGAAATGAGTAAGACAATAAAAAGTCCAAGTTGGCCCACAGAATAGAGCTTATCAAGAGGGCAGTACAGGGCTACACGGGAGGGGTCCTCGGGTCATTGGAAGAGGGAACGGGATATTGTGGAAGGATTTGTTTTAGAAGATTGTATGCAAGAGACTTTCCATTCACAATATTGGGGCAGGAGGACTGAGTAGAATGCAGAAAATATATTTTTTAAGAATATATATATATTCATACACCTGTATATATAAAGATATAAATTCATATATACATATATATTCATATATACATATATATAATATATTATTATATATTCAGACATATGTGTGTGAAGGACTTCCACAGTAAGGATACTAAAACTATATCTCTAATCACCAAAAGTTTCCTTGTGTCCTTTCCTTTTGTAATATAGCTTTGCACTCACAGCTCCACCCGCCGCTATTTCTGATCCATCTCTAGAACATTGGTCTGCATTCTCTCATGGTTGGGCTAGTTCACGTTTTCTACAATCCTGTGTAAAGAGAATCATACAGTTTTTTACTTGTAGGATCTGATTTATTCTAAACAACATGCTGTTCGGTTTCTACCTATCTCTTGCTGATTTGCCTATCTCTCACTTTCTATTGTATAAACATGATACTTTATTCATACATTCATTTGTGGCTGCACATTTTGGTTGCTTCCACTTTTTATCTTTTATAAATAAAGCCGCAATGAGAATTCACATACAAACTTTCATCATTTAGTAGACCTTGGTTTTTATGTGGAGTTGGATTTTGTTTTTTATGTTTTTTACATGGTGTTTACATAAATATTGAAATTTATGTGAGCTCTCCAACTATTTGTTTTAATTGTATCATCATACTGTTAATTTATACATATATTATTGTAACAATTTCAAATATTAATCCATTTAAAATAAAGATATGAAAAGGCATTTCAAGCTGACATGCATATAATAATTTATATATTTAATATACACAGTAAATCATGTAGTTTAGTTTAATTATAACTTTAAATTATAATAATAACCTGTAGTCATATAACATGATCAAATAAATCACATTACAAAGAACTTAGAAGCATGAATATTTAATTCCTTTACTATATTAAATTTCAATTATTATTCTAAAACTACAATATTTAATTTGGCAGTTTTATTATGCAATGACCTGAATGCTAATATACTTCATAAAGTGAATAATAAAGCAGTTTATTTTAATTTATTGATCATTTAGAACTGGCAGCTTGCTACCTCCCTCCTCTTTTATTTTAAGCTGCAATAAAGGTGATATGATTATTGAGAATATAGAGCAAATATCTATAATCTCATTCTAAAGCATTGGGAGTTATATCTCATCTGTCAGACAAATTAACATTTTTCCTTTTTGGTCTTTTAAAGCTTCATTTATAATCTCAAGATATGTGACAGACATGGGGCAGAGCTGCTACTGGCTCTCCCTCTGCCCAGCTACTCATGAGGTGCCCGGGAGGCATGGCAGGTTCTAGCCCTGGCCCGCCACCCCAGCACAGCCTCACAACAAGCCAGACGACCCCGCACTCCATGAGGACCTCCGCTTTCCATATCCGACTTCCCCCTCATCAGACCTCCACCCAGCAGACCAGCCTATCACAGCCCAGCTCGCACGCCGCTTGCGACTGCGCGGTTCATCAATAAATGCTGGATTTTGAGATGACTACAAGAGTATGCTACCCTCACTGCAGAGCCTGGCAAGCTACCCGTGTCGTATTTGCTATGCCAGATACCAGTAACAATTATAGTCCTCATTCCCATGACCTGATGGAATGGTTTGAGGCTCTTTATAGTTCTGAGCAAGCAGGTGCCCTTGGGCTCTGCTTGCATGAGACAGGTCATATGGACATGTTACTGGTGCCCACTCGAGCAAATCGATGATAAACGGGAAGACAGTAATACAGTGATGTGACTATTAAATCTGATTGATGTATCTTTCAGGAGTTTGATTACCACTGATAAACTAAACATTTCCTAAAAAGTGTTCATTTATCTGGATGCGATTTTCTGTTCAAATTCATTTCAACCACTTTCACCTTAAACAAATTCATCTAGAAAAAATTCTATAGTTCTATAGTTGAAAATAAAAATAACTTTTGAGAATGTATTCAGCACAAGTGCTAATATCTAATCAATGGTTTTCTAGTAATGACATATTAAATTTGTTTCTAATAAAGCAAAAAATATTCCAATTAGAAGGCCTAATATATAAGGGAGCTGATTCTTAATTTTTTCACTACATTGAGAGTCTTGGTTTTAGAGCAATAATACAAAATAATACACAATAACAAAGGCACAAACATACATACTTATGGTAATGAATACCCTGTACCTTATTTTCTTTGTCTTATTGCCCAGCGGTTACTTCCCCTAAGTATGGTCAGGATTAAAAATAATTTATCTAATATTATTCTAAAAGTTGATGATTGACGAATAAAAATATTTCGAACGTAGAACAATGACAACAGTATCCTAATTCTGTGCTGATAAACATTTAGAAGGATTGTACAAGAGCTTTGATAAATTATATATCCATTCACACCTTTGTTTTGCACTTAAATTTGTCTCTCTTCCTTTGTTGCCTAATTAGGCTAACAACATTCATTTCATTAAATAAATGCACAAACTTGATTTCTTCAACCTTTCTGTTTTCTTCTACCCAGATATTTAATTAGTTACCCAGTTCAGTGTTTTCTATTAATAAATGTCCTAACTATAGTTTTTCTTTCCTTGCTTCTTATGACTGTCTAATTTAAATTATTTTACTGACTACTGGAAATACAATAACCCCCCTATGTTTCCTCACAATTATCTGCTTTTTCATTATCTGTCACCAGTGATTCCAATTGTTTGGAAGAAAAATATCTCACCCATTTACAGTGTTCAAAATAATTAAAGATACCTAAGAACTTCTGTTTATGTGAATTCTATCTATTTACTTATAGATGCTATATTTGAAAACTAAGGATTTGTGAAGTTCGTATTCTAATTTATGATGCCAATTATACTGGAGAGATTTGTGTGGTCTCTGTTTGGTCCATAGCTCTCAGTTTCTTTAATATTTTCAAGAATGAAAGTACTTAGTAATAAAGATGCTCAGACTCAAGAGTTAGATTATAGAAAGTGCAATGGAGGCTAATGGAAGAGAAAAAAAGACTCTCAGCAGGGAAGGTACTTAATATAGGAAGATAGTGTATGGTATCCTCCTATAAGTATAGTGTATGACTATACTTAAATATATTATATTCCCATGTACTTCAATTAAGTATATAGTATATACTCAGTTAAGAATTTATCTTCTCAGTTAAATATAGCTCATTTTGTGAAGTTTTTATGAGAAAATTTGGGTTCTTGTGTTACTTATTTAGTGACAAGACAGTTATAAAGAATGCAAGAAGTTTTCTTTGTCTTATAGAATAATCTGGTTAATTTTAGGCCATTGTGATATTAAAGTTAACTCCCGGTATATACTTAGGGCTTTATAGGTTATCTATTCAACCACTTCCCTGCATTTTGCTCAAAATCTCTAGTAAGACCAAGACCTAAGACAGATTTATGGATCTGGGAAAATGAATGTAAACTACGCAGCTTTAGAGGGAGTTCAGGACTTTGAAGGGATTTGAAAAATAGAGACTTAAGTCAGCTCAAGTGGAGCCCAGAGCAATAGTGGATAAGGGGAAAACAGAGGCTCCTTTTTCAATATCAAAATTTCGATTTCATTACATACTGTATTGTTAGATACTTTCATTTTAAAAAATAACTAGATGTGGAAAGTCAAAATGTTGCTGAGAAAATGTGCCATAGTTTTCCTTTTTTTTTTTTTTTTTTTGCTTTTTGGGTCATACCCGACAATGCTCAGGGGTTTCTCCTGGCTATGCACTCAGGAATTACTCCTGGCGGTGCTCAGGGGATCATTTGAGATGCCGGGATCGAACCTGTGCCAGCACAAGCCAGCTGCGTGCAAGGCAAACACTCTACCTGCTGGACTATTGCTCCGGCCCAATACTTTTCCTTTTAATCTGAGTAAATGAAGACAAGTTTGTTATTTTATATTCTTCTGTGTCTGCTTATTAACATCACTATATGTATTCATCTCTATCTATATATAAATATAGATATATCTAAATATAAAATATATCTAAATATAAATTGATTATAAACAATTTTATACACTGGTTTTAGACACTGAGTTTTACTATTAGATCATTGTACCTTCAGACAATTGTCTTTGACATAACACTAAAAACACAACAAGTGGTAGTTTGCTAACACCAAATACACAACAAGTGGTTATTTGCAATGTGGAATTTGAAGCCTTTTTTTATACACTTTCTTTTATACTTATAATCTATTACAACTCTGGCTTTGAACCTTTGATCTATTCATTAATTTGAAATATTATGTACAAGTTTTTTAAAACATTGATTCTTAGATTTACACAAGTTTCCCCAAATATTGATGCATTTCATTACAGATTATATAAACAAAAGTTTTATATTTCTTTATATTAGTTTACGATAAGAACAATTAGACGTGGGGCACTCTTAAAGTCTGATAGCCTATACAGAGTTTTCAATATTCTATTTTTTTTCTAAAGCTCATATTTCTACATAGCAACAGATACTATTTTTTTCTCTCAGTGTAAGGTGATAACATGATTTTTGTCTATTCTTTTTCTTACTTGTATAGGCCAGAGAAAGCATCCCAAATGGTTCTCAGAATACCAGGCACTGTGCCAGAGCAAACTCAGTCAACCTGGCCATTGGTTCAATGTTAGGGCCTGAGGATTTGGTGCTACTTCAGCCCTATGGCAGTGCATGGGATCACTAAAACCACCCAGACAGTCAGACAGTTGGGGCCCTCCAAGACTGTATTTTATAATTCTCAGTGGCCCCCAGTGATGTCCTTGCTAATATATAGATCATATCGTGCCAGAGATTGAACCAGCAGAGGGTAGAAATGCATCCTAACACTGTACTATCTCCTGACCTCTTGATTTATTATTTTTATTATTAATTATGACTATTTGAGTTTGGGTCACCCCAGGCTCAAGTCTTGCTCAGAAATTACCCCGAGCAGGACTCAGAGGACCATATACTGTGACAAGTTTGAAACCTGAGTTAGTTTTGTGCAGTGGAAGTGACTTAGCCTCTGCACTATCTCTGTGGTCCTTGGTTTTTATTTTCAAGAAAATGTTCATCAATTTTTCTAGAAGAAAACATGTAAATCATAATTTGTTAGTCATTCTTTCTAGGAAAATGTGTTTCATTAAAATAAAGACAGCTGGTGTGTCTGGGATTCCTAAGAGTTAGGGGAGTTTGCTGATTCCAGGATCAGAGCATGGTTTACTCTTGGCTGGGACTGATTACAACAAAAGTATTCGCAAACAAAATCAGCCCAGGAGAGACATATGGGGGAAAGTGTGTTGGAAATCAGGTACAGCTTTTCTAGAATCCTCTCAAGGGCATCACGGAAAATACACTTAAAAGCTCCTGGAACGAGCTGTGACGATGCATTTGAAGCATCTATCAGACAAAAATCTTATTTTCTAAATGACTTTTATCTCAAGGTCAGGGATTTGGCTTGAAAAACTCAGGTAGCTACTCTCGGCTTAGCAAACACTACAGATCCAAACTTTTGAAACAAAGGTAAATGTGCTTGAAACCACATTATTTGTACTTAGAGCTAGTGAATGGAGGTAATTTTACTGAATCCAAGTTCCCGTCCTACATAAGGACCAACACTTGTCAGTAGACCTTTCTAAGGAAAATCAGTCTCCAGCCTGCAATGTTAGTATTTCATTTACATATTGGGACACTGCGAAATTGATAAGGTGTCATATAGTAAGCTGTAGTTCAACTAAAATTGAAATGAAAAAATTGGTTTCTCACAAGTAGGTCCTGGAGGAGGCCTGTGGCATGTTTTAACGACAGACAGAGAGTCAAGACAGGGTTCAGAGAGGAAGCTGGAACTTAATATGTCTGTATGTGAAGTGTTTTTGGGTTTCTGAGTTAAGACAAGATTTATCAATATGAAATCAAACAGGAGAATTTCAGTAAATGTAGTTAAGTTTAGCATGCAAGGTGAAGGCCAGGGAATCAGAGAATGATCATCACAAGGTCCTTGCAAAGATATATAAGGTAACACAATTGACTTGTCTCTTTGAGGGCTATTATCAAAGGCCTGTGTTCCAGAGTTCTGTAACCATCTTTGTTTCTTAAAATCTTTGCTGAAGAAGGAATATCATGGATCACTTTAGTTAACTCTTTACCTATGCACAAACAGCTTCAGCGTAGTTTACAACTGTGAAGTAACTATAGTGTATTTTGCTCTATAACACTGTTTTCATAAAGAGTTATCATTTAGGGACATATAGATTTGTCCAAAGCTTGAGATTAAATAAAAATACTTGAATGCTTCTACTTATTCAGGAAACATAAATAACGTGGTTTAAAACAAGCCTTCCTAAGCATTGATAGCGGGGCAAAATTCAATAAGTACTCATGTAATTTGGTGTCACACACTTGAATCATGTTATTGCACATCATTTATTTATTTTGTGAATTCACTATTACTGTGAATATCAACACAGTCAGAACAAAAAAGGAAAATGGCATCTTGTCATTTTAACTTTGCACCACCCATGAGTCAATAGATCTCAATTTCAGAATTTTTATTCTACAGTGTAGCTGCAGTTGCTATAAACACATTCAATGCTTCCACTTCATTGCTTATAACTTTCTTGTCCTTCTCCTAACACTATTTCATCTCTTAGTCACACTATTTTCAACGTCCCTCTTTTTACTTCTTTAAAAAATTTAATACCCCAATCCTGATTATTATTTTAAAATACTATTGGTATTTATCAATCACTCTGATAGATTATATGAAAAGAGTACCTTAGTCAATATTTTGTGGAGTGCAGAATAAACTATTTTCTTTTAGTTCACAGCATACACCAGCAGATTAAGTTTTCTTAAAAGCTGATTCAGATGAATTATTTATATATCTTTAACTGAAACTGGCTTTATAGGTCATATCATTTCTTCCACAAATATGGGTTTTAAGCTACTCTTTTTAATTCAAAGCAACTGTAAGAAAAATTGACACTGTTATTATGAAACTTTGCTAGCTCCTATGTAGGTCCTTGGGAATCTCAAGTAAAGGTAGCGTACAAAATTAAAATATTTAAAAAGTTATAGTCCTTTATATAATAGTTTTAAGTAGTTTGGCATCCCTCGATGACCTGTGTTCAGCATACTGGGCCATGCTGGTTACTTACGATTCTTTCCCTTGAAGTCCGCGAATCTGGTATGTCTCTTTGTTCTGTGATGTCCAGAAGTCCAGGGTCCCTCAGTATCCCACAGTGCTCTCCACTGGCCTGTCCCTGATGCCCTCTGCTCTGTGGTGTACTGCATCCTCCTCTATTGTAGTCTGAGGGCTGCTTCTCTGTGGTCCCATCCTGGCTCAGTGGCCTACCTCTCAGCCAGATGCCCCTCACCTCTGTCTTTTGGTATTTTTTGTTTTTCAGTTACTTGATGATTTTCCTCCCTGTTGCTAATCACAGATAAGTGATCAAAGTGAAGCTACTATTCTTTTTTAAAATCTTTTTGCTGTATTTAATGCTTAGTTCTAGGTTGGTATTAGCACTTTCAACAATTATTAGCATTCTGATTCCTTCTCCGTCTTACCAAACCTGTGACTCCCACATGTTTGTGGTAATTTCCACCTTTGACAAGAACTTCTGATCCATGTTTCACCTGGCCTTGGATATTGGTATAATTATATGTGTGTATATATATAATACGTATATATAATATGTATAATATATAATATGTATAATATGTATATATATGTATATATACATCTATATATATTTATGACATGTAAATAAATGCAGTCATTCTATATCTGTCTTTTTCCTTCTGGCTAATTTCACTCAACATGATCCTCTCCATGTCCATTCATTTATACGCAAATTTCATAACTTCATTTTTCCTAACATCTGCAAAGTATTCCATTGTGTAGAAGTACCAAGTTTCTTTATCCAGTCATCAGTTCTTGGGCACACAGGTTTTTTCCAGATTCTGGATACTGTGAATAGTGCTGCTATGGACATAAATGTGGGAATGGTGTTTCCTCTGTGTGTTTTTTGTCTTCCCAGGGTATATTCCCAGGAGTGGTATGGCTGGGTCAAATGGAGTTCAATCTCTAGTCTTTGGAGGAACGTCCATATTGTTTCCCAAAAAGGCTGTACCAGTCGACATTCCCACCAAATATGGATGGGAGTCTCCTTTTCCCCCCACATCCAAGCCAGCCCTTGTTCTTGTTCTTTTGGATATGTGCCAGTCTCTGTGGTGTGAGGTGATATCTCATTGTTGTTTTAATTTGCATCTCTCTGATGATTAGTGATGATGAGCATTTTTCCTATGTCTTTTTGCCATTCGAATTTCTTCCTTGTCGAAGTTTCTGTTCATTTCTTCTCTCCATTTCTTGATGGGGTTGACTGTTTTCTCTTGTCAATTTATACCAGTGCCTGATATATCTTGTATATTAACCTCTTATCATATGTGTATTGGGTGAATATTCTTTACCATTCTGTGGACTATCTTTTTATCTTGGTCACTGTTTCTTTTGAGGTGAAGAAGGTTTTTATTTTTATGTAGTCCCATATGTTTTTCTTTGCTTCTGGTTGAAGCCACTATTCTTAAGGGTATGAATTTAGGTCAAAGAAGTTACTTGGCCTATGTACCAAGGTGACTAATTTTATTTAGTATGAAAGTGACCAATTTTATTTACTAAGCTTTCAGGTGTTCTCCCCCTCCTCTTCCACTTTCACTTTAGCATTATTGATAGAGTTTTGATGACAAATCTCTAATAATTATTATTTATAATAAAAGTATAGTTTAAAACTATATTTAAATATTTACAAAGTAAGAAATCATTAGCCAAAATTTCTTTTTAAAAAGAAATTCCTAAGACCTCCATAACGAAATCTATTTTACTTCACTGCTTGTCTACTCCTTAAAATTATTTTTCTGCGAGGAAGACAAGAACTCTGAAGAATCCCTGGGTTAGGCCAGGACAGACTTTCCTTTCCTGCAAAGAGCAATTCCTCACCCAGCCTGAGTCCATGGGTCCCTGAGAATTCTCAGGTGGTGGGGATCAACTCCTGTGCCTAGAGATCAAGCGGACATCAGGTTTGTCTTGACTGCCACCTCGTGGGGCTGGTGGGGCTCAGGACCACCCTTGCAGGAGCTCATCTCAGATTTTATCAGTCCTTAGGCTGTCCAGTGGGTCCCGGATAGCAGGGATGGCTGGGGGAGAAAGTGATCATCTCTCTCTCCCCTTCCTGCCTCACATGAGCCACCTGTGGGGACCACATATATCAATAGGGCATTTGCTTTAAAACCATCCAACCCACATTTAATTCCCAGCACTGCATGTGTTCCTCTGAGCACTGCCAGGCATAATCATTGAGCACAAAAAATAAAATTGTGGCTATAAAATAAAACAGAAAGATTAAAATTAAGCAGTCTATATATGTATAAGAAAAATACTACTAAAATTGCATTTTAAAGTCATTATTTTATCAAATGGGTTCTGATATATAAGCTCAAAGGTAATTAAAGAATTGTTGGTGTTATTAAAAATACAACTAATGTCGTACAGTACTATTGAGATTTTTAATGCTGAACTATTAATAGATATATCTATAGAAATTTTAATTTAAATACCTTAGTTAACAGAGATTACTGTGTGTTTTTATAAAAATCAAGTACCTGAGGTAGAATTTCTCTTTAGTGCAAGGAATCAAATGAATGTATTCTAGGGTACATCAAAATAAATTCGTTATTTTAACTCTACATGTTAAGAGAAAAGATCAAAATAAAATTTAATGTAACATAAAATTATGCAATATCTCACATTTATTCCGAATTACATTCCCTTTGCAGATGCCAGCAGAGCTGGCCCTGGGTTTATAGCTTAAAGCCATTTTCATTGCCTTTAGCCATTTTCATTGCCTTAAGCCATTTGTATTGCTCTCATATTGTAAAAATCACAATATGAGCGAAGGGACAATAACAGGAAAAGGCATTTTGATTTTAATAACTCTTGGGATATTGTTATGATTTTTATTACCCAGTCTGGTCACCCTTCCTCTTATACCCCAAGGGTCCTCTTCAGGGACTATGTATATACCAGGAGAAATCCACCCTGACTCTGTTGGAACCAAATCAACTGTGTAAGATTAAAGGAGGGATCATGCTCATCTACCTTAGCAGATGAGAATAACCCTTTCAGTAAAACAGAGGGCAGAGCACACCAAAATTACCCTGGAGCAGAGAAACAGGACCTGGTCGGTATTTGGACATAACTATCTAGTTGCTTGGAGTTCATTGATCTGAAATTATGATATTATTCCCCTATGTTTATGGAGTGGGCGGATGCCTTTGGGTTCTACTGGCATGAGACGGGACATATGGAGATATTACTGGTGCCCACTCTAGCAAATAGATGATTAACGGGAAGATAGTGATAGATAGTGATGTTTATAAATCTTGAGCTGTTTTTGTATTTAGGGATGATTTCCTGCAACAACCTCTTAGATTCTCCACAAGAAGATTTTGCACAAGAGCTGCAGAGGATGGAAGAGACTCAGGCTCTGTTAGCATTTGATTAGTCCTGGGCTAGGTTTGGTTAAGTGGAGATTTGCATATAAGTGCTGGTCTTTGATTTTGCAAAGGCTGGCCCAGAAAGCAAGGCTGGCCTTGGACTTTAGGCTCCATTTGAGAAAGAAAAGTTGTGTTTTGGAGAAGTCTCCATCTTGGTTTAGGTCTCAACCTGAGCACATGGTCAGAGGTCCAGCCAGGATTTAGAGGTTTGGGGCTTTCCTGACCTTGGATTGTATTAGCAGAGCTTGCTTAATTACTATGATAAGTAAAAGCCTTTTGGAACTGCATGAAACTTGTGGATTGTGTCCATCTTTGGTCAACCCTGTAGCTAAAAGGGAACTCACTTCCTGATACTTCTGAAAACCAAAAGATCACCACACACACACACACACACACACACACACATGGGTGTGCATATATATGCAAGCATGTAATACACATCTTAATAAAAATCACATTTTCATTGTATAGAGTATTTTTCTGTCAACAAAATCTATTGGCATCTATGTAAAGTGCCCTTCATTCCTTCATTCTCTTTGGAAAACTCTTCAGCATCAAGACCACCTATCTTGGCATTTCTCCTGCACATTAGAAAGGTTAACAGGGGAGACACTTATATGGTTCTGTCCCTGATCTAACTTTTATCAGTAAGTTCTGGATCAAGGGTTCCTCTCTAGAGGATTATGCATCATTTAACAGATCATTGCTCCTGCAATCACAGACTCACCAAGTAGTCATTATACTTCCTCTTGGAATAATATCCTTTCTCTATTAAGGTTCAACTTCTGCCCTAGAGACTGGGGAACTAGTAACTCTGCTTCAGATAGAGCAATTAACCTCGAATTGCTTTTCAACACTAGGTTGAGTTACTTTTCCCTCAGAACCTTTTATTTGCTCAGTAGTTGATAAGTTTTTTTTAGCTGCTTCCTAATATAATTTAATAAAGCAAAGTATAGGTGATATTAAGCCATTAACTGGGTATCACATGCTGCTTAATACCCTCCATACACTGTTAATTCAAAGTGAAATGGATTTTTATATGCTTGGGAATTATTGTATATCCTTTGGCATCTACTGTCATTCCCCAATGTCTCTGAATTAGAAGGTCAGAAGTTGGGTGATTGATTTTACTAAATAGGGACACCAAATAATGGTAATTTAAAAATTACTAGCAGGTATCTCATTTGTAAAGGAAGACAGTTAGGTCAATGAAGGTTTTTAGTTTTAAGTGCCATTGACATCTAATTCTTGTTGAATGTGCCAGACTTTGACCCTATTAATCAACTCATGTCAATTTTCTAATTCAAATCTTACAGCTGATATAGGAAATGACCATTTCCATATAAGTTTGTTACTGATTTTTTTTTAATTGCAAACAGTGCATGTGACTAATTTGTAGAGGAGGATAGTTTTGAAATAATAATATTTATATGTTATCTAATTCCAGTAATTTAGTCAAAATCCTAATTAAGTCAAAATTGATAGAAATATATATATATAAAAGTAGCTTGGCAACCTCACTTTAGAAGTGAGTTTCTCTTTAAAATTTAAACAAGTGGTTAAATACAGAAATTTTCTTTTTATATTAAAGTAACAGCAAGTTGAATGGAAAATTTATAACAAATAAATCTCTGAATAATACTGTAGTAATCAATGTTCATCAAAATATAATGCATTCTGTCTTTTTATATTCATTTAGCTGTTTTTACAATTTCAGAGTTATAATCTGAATGAGATCATTTTTACTCTCTTTATTATTATCTAACAGTTTTTTTAACATGGTCCCTTCTGTTTACTCTCATCTAATTTGTCTAAATACTTTTAATTTAATTACATTAATCTCACAGTGTTGCACTCTTTATAAAATACCTTCATAATGCAATACAATTGTCTTAAATAGATGCAACGCCTATTTTTAAACAAGTACAATATCTTTTTCCTACTGATACCCTTACAATATGAATATTCTCCTCACATTTCCCTGTGATCATCAAGAAAAACTTGAATTCTATGTATTACTTTCCTATTATACTTTAGAGTGATCTGGTTTCGTTTATTAACTTGGCTTGAAATGCCATTCCCTGTATTGTCAAGAACAATATCAATTCCATAATTTACCTTTTGATCAGCCCCAACAATGAATCTTCACTGACACATTTATGGAACTTGTACTACTTCTCCAATGCTATTTACATTATTCTAAGTCTTATCATTTTTATGAATATTCTGGGCCAGAGAAATAAGACAGCAGGTAGAACATTTATCTTGCAAGCAGCCAGTCTGGTTTAATTCCTGATAGTCCCTGAGCACTACCAGCAGTGATAGGTGAGCACAGTGGGAAGTAAGCTCTCAATGCTGCTGGGGTGACAGGAAAACCAAAACCAAATATAAATAAAATATATATTATATTCAGCTGTAGACCTATTATATAAGATAAGAAATGATGTATTAAATATATATTTAATATTTAAATATATAATAATATATTATATTATATATAAATATATAATAATATATTATATTATATATAAATATATAATTTTCTTATCCTTATATAAAGGTTTCTATTTTATTACTATTTTTCTTTTTTTAATTATTTTGGCTTATTGGACCACTCTGTGCTCATGGTTTACTACATTTTTGTTGTTGTTTTGCTTTGTTTTTTTTTTTAATTTAATTTAATTTTATTTATTTATTTTTTTTATAAATATTTTATTACACCAACATGTGATATACAATTACAAAGATGTTCATGTTTGGGTTTCAGTCACACAGTCCTCCAGCACCCATCCCTCCACCAGTGCCCATCTCCCACCAAAAACGTCCCCAATTCCCTCCCCTCCCCAGCCCGCCTCCATGGCAAGTTCTTTATCTCTTCTCTCTCTCTCTTTCTCTCTCTCTTCTCCTACACATCGTGGATTGCAATACATACATTTAGAGATCATCATGCATATCTTTTCTCCTATATTTAATGCTCAGTTCTAGGCTGGCATCATCACTTTTGACAAATAGTAGCACACTGCTCCCCTCTCTGTCCCACCTAACCTCAGATTCCCACATGTCCGTGGTAGATTCCACCTTTTCTACTTTTTTTTAATTGAAAGATGCTCATGTAGAGTCCCGGCTCCACAGGGTTCCACCATGCACCCTCCACCCAAACCCATCTCCCATCACCAACATCCCGTCTACCTCCCTGCTGCCGCACCCCCAACCACCCGGCGGGTTCTATATGTCATCTCCTTCCTCTGTATATCTCCCCCAGCAAACCTTCCTGCTCTTCGTGGAATGCAGTACACCAAATAACATCACTGTTTCATCACCCTAGTGGCCAGCGCTAAGCGCCGCTTTGCTTTGTTTTTTTTTTTGAACCCAAACCAGTCCATGTTCACGCCTTATTCCTGGCTCTGATCTGATCTCCAGGTAGGCATTGAGAGACAGTATGGGATGCTTGTGGTGGGACTCAGGCTTTGTGCAAAACATGTGCCCTACCCACTGTAGTATCACTCCAGCTTTCATGACTGTTCTTTCAGTCTTTTTGAATAACTGCTAAATATCCATTGAATAATTATTTCCTTATTAATTAAATAAAGGCTGTATTATTTTATAAGGCAGTGGTGAGTTCTTACAAAGCAAATATCTGATGGCTCTATCAATTTTGGCTTAAGTGAGATTATTTTACCTAACACTTCATATTTGGAGTCCAATTTTGCCAGTAGTGACTCCCAAAGCAAATTCCAAGACTTATTTCTCTATGATCCTGTTTGATACAAAAGCAACACAAGTCTCATGGGTAAAGTGCTTTAGAACTTTGAATGGGGTACCGGACCAAAAAAAAAAATCAAAGTCTTTAAAGAATATTTCTTAGACCAGGCCACAAAGAAGCTGCCTTTTATTTGCCTAATCCCGGTTTGATGCACAGCTCCACAGGGTTTCCTGAATGATCCCCTTCCCAGCACAAAGCAGAGCAGAGCCCCCCAGCACCATGTGTTGTGGCTCAGAAAGAAACACAGAATATGTCTTAGTTCAATGAAATATAAATCAAGTCTGTACACTCTGATCTATTAAGCATTTTGTATCTTAGGGAAGGAGTACATAAACTCTCATAAACCAGTCGCTTAGTGTTTGTATCCAATTGCATTGATGATGGAGAGCCAATAAACTGATAATATTTTGCAGCTAGAAACCCTCATGTTTTTCAGAGATCAGAAAAGAACAAAAATCCATGAAGCTCATTTGATATTTATTGAGAAAGTGTACATAGAACTAAATATAGTAAATCTACTATTACTTATGAGATGTATAAACAAAAGAGAATTGAGTTTGCTTTTATTAGTCCAGGAAATGGTGAAAGATGCTAATTGAAACTCACTATGAACTTTGGTTATTCCAATCTAGAATTTTTCAAATCGTTTAAGATGAACTAGCTCCTTAAACAGTATTTTCTTCAAGCACTGTGAAGCAAGCCTCTGATTTTGTTTTGTCTGATAAAAATTCAGAATCAGTCTTAGCGACTCAACTGACACAAGATGGTGAATTAGTAATGAAGCTGACTGTAAGAGCAACTTCAGTGTAACTTGCCCCGAAGGCAGCTTTTCTTTAGTGACTATCTCACTTCTTACTGTGTTTCTATCTTTCACATCAAACCCATATTTCCATTCCTCTCAGAAGTGGATTAATCTGTATCTCTTTCCAAATAATGGAAGGGAATCATTTAAGACGTCTGCATCATTTTTATTGAGAAGTGAGGGAGAAGCAGTTGTCAGCAGTGATCTGAAAACAGTTCTGAGTGATTTATTAACTCTTTCTGAGAAAGTTCACTGAAAACTGAATGAGAAATGATTTGTAAGGATCAGTAGCCCAGAAAGATGATATAGCAAATCTTGGGAGAGCTATTCTCCAAACTCTAAGGTGAAAAGAAATCAAATTTCTAAAGGCCCAACAGACCAATGTCACATTTGTCAACACGGTGCTTCTCTTTTATGTCCTAAGATATCTTCTCAGTGTGGGACAAAAAATATAACTGGAATAAATCTTCAAAAATGCTCAAATGACTACATCAGGTGTACAAAATATTCACCACTATTTAGATGAAGTGCGTACAATTTATGCTGTTCTCATGAAAAGAAAAAAAATGATATATTCCAGTCACCCGAGAGTTGCCAATTGCTACTACATTTTTATTCTACACAAATATACATAGAGCAGAACCATTTTGTTACCTGCTGGAAAATGACTTTCCATGGTGTGAACTTCACTTAAATTTTGGACAGTTCTGTAGCATCTATCAATTATTGACTTTTCCAATTTGTCCCAGTGTATTTATTGAGCACAAGTGAATTTTCCCAACACTTTTTCTCTGAAAGTTGTTTTCAGCTTCAAGATGCCTGATTATACTTAAACTGTGTTTATATACTGAGCAGCAATGATTTCACTGATAAACTTGAAATAAAAAATAAATTTAACGTCATTGCTGATGATTTAATGGTGACCAAATTATGAAATTCTTTATATCAATGAATAGATGAATCCCACTGATTGACTTTTTCTTTTGCAATAAATACCAAGTTAAACAAAGGTATAAAGTTGGCAGAGTCGGGAAAGAACTACCAAATCTTGGTTGACTGGCTTTTTAATTCTGGTAGCATTTGTGTACACTCGGAGAGGTTTCATAATTCCTTTATGCCTTAGTTGCTGCCAGTGTCAAATGGAGATAAGCAAAGCAATCTAGTAGAGAATATAAAGGATTAAATATAGGCAACTACAGAGAGATTAGAACATGTGAAACACAATAAAACACAATATATGCTGTCAATTTTTATTTTTATCACCGAGAATGCAGCCCTAGAATATTTCACCCTGAGCTATTTGATAGTGCATTAGACTTAATATAGCAAAACCAGTATCAGGCTAATGACTTTAACACTTTCTGTGGATCATAGAATATAGTAGAGTCTAACTGACTGATGAGCATGGAAGTTTGATCTAGTATGTTTGCCACCTGGGACCAGACAAGTTCACCTACTCTTGCCAACACACACCTGCTAGAGCAAACTGGTCCTCTTTCAGGCAGGAGTACCATCATACTGATGGTGAATGAGTGGTGTCACCCAATCGGCATAGTGCACTACAACCCAGAACTCCTGAACTCAAGCTACTTGCCAGGCACACAGCAAAGACCCTGGCTTCTATCAAAGTGACTGAAAGTTATAATATTTTAAGGTTTCACAGACTCAATTCTATTTATTGTAGAATTGTACATTTCATGTATACAAAAATGTACACTTCCTGGCAATGAATTCTTATATAAAAGGCTGCTATGTTCACTCCTATTTCACCCATGTCTCCTCTCTCTGGCACTTTGTTTGGAAGGGATGGTTTAGCCAAATTTAGCAGTTCTTTGTTTTATTCCTAGCTCTGTGCTAGGAGTGACTCTCACTTGACTATATGTGGTGATGGGAATATGAACTCCTGTTAGCCTCATACAAGAGGAGAATCTGACTTGGTATATATCTCTCCAGTATGAAACAAATTTAAGGATCAGTGCTCCTTAAAGAATGGTCTGCCTATAAAGGAAAGTCACCTCAAACTCCTGAGCTGGTGTCTGCACTGATGTTTCGTGAATGGACTTGCCTAAATCTCAAGCAGCTTTGGGTAGGCAAAGCTGTTGAGGACAAGAACAGAAGGTTGTGGGCCTTTCTGGTCTATATAAAGTCAGACACTCCCAGTATGCTCAATCCAGCTAATGTCCCCACCCATCTGATGCTCATGTGCTGAGTACTCCAGTGTGACTGCGGTCCCTGCTGCATTGCAGGTTGCAGACAGGATATAGGCTTTTACACCCAGGGCTCTGCCCTGTGGGCCCTGCATGGTCGATGGTCTGACATAGAAAAGGACTGGGCAGCCTGGGATGAACTTAGAACCACGGCAGAGCCTGGCAAGCTACCCATGGTGTATTCGATATGCCCAAATCAGTAAACAATAATGCACCTCATTCCCAACCAATAGAGAGCGTTACAGGGTCCACTAGAGTAAATTGATGAACAACTGGAAGACAAGTGATACAAGTGAAATGATGAAACAAATTCACCTCTGGGGCTATGTTTTCATTTAAGCGAGGGCATGACTTTCATGTTCCACATACACACACACACACACACACACACACACACACACAAACCATTATGGGATGAGTGAGAACAGCTTATGAAAGTCATTACCAAATAAAAAGTCAGGAATTTGTCATTTTCTATCTCTATAAAGGCATAGCCTTTGTACTCACATTTAATTGGCATCAGGTACTATTGATTATGTCTTTTTAAATAAATTCACACAAAATTCTTTATAGTTATTCCAATTTTTAATTGTGTATTTCTTCTTTGGTACATATGTCAATATTTTCTTTATTACTTTATCTATCTGAATTCCAAGACATTAAAAGCATGTTTTTTTTTTTTTTTTTTTTTCACTACTTCGATCACACCCAGCAATGTGTGTACTTTTGGCTCTGTACTTAGGAATTACTCCTGGAGGTGCTCGGGGGCAGGAGGATGGCATATGGGTTGCCAGAGATCGAACACCGTCAGCTGCATGCAAGGCAAACGCTCTACCCACTGTTTTGTCTCTATGGCACCTTCATTTTCCTTTTAAAAAAGATTCTGGAATTTTATGTTTTCATGAAATTTAAAGATAGCAGCACTTATGCCTTCAAAACATTCATATTTGTTTTTTTAGACAAAAAATAATGTGTATTTATTTCAGAAGACTGCTTTTATCTTTCTACACTTATAATTTGCCATGCGTTGAAATGATCTTTCTTTTTTTCTTTTTTGTTGATTTTTTTTGGACCATACCCAGTAATCTCAGGGACTATTCCTGACTTATTTTTTGAGGAGCTGCTACTGCTATGGTTGGTGTTCTGTTGTACATGTGATGCTGGGAATTGAATCAACATTCCTGGAAGCAAGTCATGTGCACTAACGTTTAGAACCTCTTCCTAGTCTATTCTCTTGTTTCAGTTTGTTCCACTTCTGGCTACATTGTCAACTGCATTCTCTCTTTGAACTCTGATAACGATTTTCCTAATTCCTGAACTGTGGATATCATCAGACTCCTACTCCAAGAATCCCATTTTTAATCCTCTGTCACAATATAACTGAAGTTTTTTGAGCTCAGATTTTAATTTTAAAACATATTGCATATTGCTTTTTATTTAGTTTATTTTTGTTCTATTGTGAATTATTCAATTTGTTTAACAAATATCCCAAAAGATTTATTTTGAGAATGAATACTGAGTCGTCTACTCAGTATACCTAAAATCTAATTTAATCCTTCACACTCTGAGACCAACAGGTAACAGTTGGTTGCAAACTTCATTGGTACTAATAATGATGATAGTCAATATAAATACTAATACCATATATGTTAGATCTTTCTGTGTTAATATAAAAAATTAAAGTTTGCCAAGTTTTATGCATTGTAAAGTAAGTCCTTCCATATTCTAACTTCAGGTTTTCAAAATTAATTGTTTTTTTTTTTTTTTTTGGTTCACACCCAGAAATGATCAGGGGTTTCTCCTGGCTCTGCACTCAGGAATCCCTCCTGGCGGTGCTCGGGGGACCATATGAGATGCCAGGGGATCAAACCCGAAGCCGGCATGGGCTGACTGCATGCAAGGCAGACACCCTACCCTCTGGACTATC
Source organism: Cryptotis parvus (assembly GCA_021461705.1). NCBI lineage: Eukaryota > Metazoa > Chordata > Mammalia > Eulipotyphla > Soricidae > Cryptotis > Cryptotis parvus. Next base: position 233,780 of record JAJIBD010024450.1, read on the forward strand.
GCCTCCAGCCCCTCAAAATTAATTTTTTATCTTTAAATACTTGACAGGATTATCTGTCTTTACTAATATTTTACAAATATTGTTTGCTCTATAAAAATATTTTGTTTTAGTTCTTAGGATACAACAATAAAATAGACCTATTAGTAAGAACTTTACAAGTATATGCAACTGGTAATTGCAAAAGTCAGTATCTCAGAGTCATTAGCATGGACGTAACTATTAAATAATTTATATTAAGCAGTTATGCTCTTTAGCACAATTAGGTCTCTTCTCCTAAGTTAGGAAATATTTTTCTTTACGAAAAAAATGTTATCTCAACTTCAAATCTTGAGCACATTTTTAAGTTCCAAATCTATCACATTTGAGGAGGTGATACGTTTGCCAGATTGTATCCATTAATCTCTAGGGCTATTAATTTTGAGTTCTGCCAATAGAAAGATCAATGAGACATAAAGAAACCAATCTGTGATTAACATTTTTGATGTCTCTTCATTAAGACAACACAGAAAGTAATTTAATTACGAATCATGTTTGAAAATGAAAATTTATAACTTCTATTACAATTTGGCATTAACTCTTTCTAACTCTTTTTGGAAACTGTATCACTGTATCACTGTATCACTGTCTTCCCGTTCATCATTAACTTGCTCGAGCGGGCACCAGTAACATCTCCATCCATATGTCCTGTCTCATGCTAGTAGAGTCCAGGGCACCTACCTGCTGCAGGAACATAAAGAGCCTCAAACCATTCCCATCTGGTCATGGGAATGAGGTATAGAATTGTTACTGGTATTTGGCATATCAAATACGACACGGGTAGCTTGCCAGGCTCTGTCGTGTGGGTGACATACTCTTGTAGTCATCTCTAAATCCAGCATTTATTGATAAGTTGTGCTGTCGCTTCCAGCTGTGTGAGCCGGGCTGTGATAGGCTCATCTGCTGGGTGGAGTTCTGACAAGAGGGAAGTCGGATGTGGAAAATGGTGGCCCTCATGGAGTGGGGGGTTGTCTGTCCTGTTGCGAGGATCTGCTGGGGTGGCAGGCCAGGGCTAGAACCCGCCACCCCTCCCGGGCACCTCGTGAGTGTCTGGGCACAGGGAAAGCCAGTAGCAGCTATATCCCATGTCTGTGAATCTCTGAATCAGCATACCTGTGCTGGAGTTGGAAAAGACTGCTGCAGTGTAGGCCTTTTTGAGCCTGGCTGTGATAGGCTTGTCTGCTGGGTGGAGTTCTGATGAGAGGAAGTCGGATGTGGAAAATGGCGGCCCTCATCAAGTGGAGGGTCATCTGGCTTGTTGCGAGGTTCTGCTGGAGTTTTTTGTAAGCTTGATCACTTGATCACTTGAATCCCGTTATTCATCGATTTGCTCGAGTGGGGCGCCAGTGAACATTTCCATTGGACCCTATCACGTGCCAATGTAGCCCAATGGCATCTGGTTGATTCAGGAATATGAAGAGCCTCAAACCGTTCCTTCAGGGTCTTAA